>RCUC01144545.1:0-32407 GCA_003697995.1 Taxidea taxus jeffersonii | reverse complement strand
TCGGATGCTAGTGCGTGCTAATGACAACTCTGGTCTCACCTTCTTGCTTTCGTTGGGTTTATTCTAAAAAAAAAAAAACAAAAAACAAAACTGCAAAGTCACTTTCTTTTCCCTCTCTCTTTCTTTCTTTCTTTTTCTGACATACCAAGATGTATATGCCATGGGAAGCAATGGAAGCATTAAACCAAGTCAAGACAAGAACAAAAGACACATGTTTTGTCATCCATACATGTACCATTTTCCAAGAGTGTGGATCATTGCTATTTCAGTATCTTATTCTGGGTCGATGTGGTATTGGCCCAAAGGTTCTTTGCAAAACTGGATGTTAATAGGAAGTAAAAGTGGATAACATGTTACTTAAAAAGTAAGAGAGATTGCTTTTGATGGCTGAGGACACTGAGCATACATTAAATGCTAAAATGAAAATGGAAGTTTTAGGGGCAGCTGGCTGGCTGGTTGGTGGAGTGTGAAACTCTTGATCTTGGGGTTGTGAGTTGTAGCCCCATTTTGGGTATAGAGACTACTTAAAAATTAAACCTTTTAAAAAAGGCTTAAAAAGTGAAAGTATCAGAAAATTTGGAGTTTTAAAGAAGTGAAGGTTACGAAACTATGATTTGAGCCTCTAAACAAATTCTAGTATTGGCTTCATACAGGTAGAAAATGCTGTCTATGGATTACTTTACTGAACTATTCTAATGACCCTGTGATAGATAGTGCTCTTCCTATAGTTCAGGTCTCGTTCCCATACAAACAGGAAGCCAGGCTGAGAGAGATGAGGCTCTTTGCCCAGGTTCATGCCCAGGTCGGTAGGTGAGATGAGGAACTAACTTTTGCCTGTATTTTTAATCACCAGGTCAGAATGCCTCTTCCTACCATTCTCCCATTGAAGGGGGTAGTGATTTTCTTGAAGTATGAAAGGTAATTTGGGAAGAGAATTATACTTAGATGTTTTGAGACATTTGAGATATAAATGTATTTGATACTCTTTGGAATTCTAAATGGAGTTTACAACCAAAATGGTGTATTTGGCATTTCATTCTCTTCTACATACTTAAATCCAGGATTTAATTCTTCTTCTTCTTCTTCTTCTTCTTCTTCTTCTTATTATTATTATTATTATTATTATTTTAGTCTAGAAGTTTACTTGGACATCATAACTCATTTATGACTGAATTGACCTTTAAAAATTTAGTTTTGGGTAATTTATACAAAGTAAGTATTAAGGAATGGGGAGTTACGCTCTGCCTCCTGGAGGGCAGAGTATCTACATACATTATTTGGAATTCTTCTGTGTGGGACATTTGTTCTTCTCTGTTTATTTATTCAGGCCTTTATCTACACCAGTAAGGACTCCTGGATTACTTGAGTCCACTCAGGCTGCTGTCACAAAATACTGCAGGCTGGGTGGCTTATAAACAATGGTCTTTATTTCTCACATTTCTGAAGGTGGGAGGTCTAAGGTCACTGCACTTGCTTACTTGGGTGAGGGCCTTCTTTTAGGTCATGGGCTTTTTATATCCTCACATGGCAGGAGGGTCTAGGGATCTCTGGACCTTCTTTATACAGCCGTGTGGGTTCCACCCTAACCGTTTAAGCTTTCCCAGAGGCTCTACCTAGTAATACCATCCATCACTTTTGGGAATTAGGAGTTTAACATATGAATATGGAGGGGCAGGACACAAACATTGGAACCACAGCATGGATATTATTTTATTTTTTGGATTATTATCCAATACTGCTTTATTTTGTTACTCAGATGGTTCCATGTGTGAATCATTGGGAGCGCCTTCAATCAACTTTTGTATCCTTTTGGTGTATCCCATCATTTTGTGTGTTTCACATGACACACATGTAACCCTTCCTTCCTTTATGGAAACAAGGTGCTCCGAGCTCATCATAGGTTTTGGGGACTTGTTCTAGACTCCCCCATTTCTCCACGCAGCTGAGGATCTTTTTACTGGAGAGTGGTATTAGAATCTGGGAGCCAGTCCTGGTGTGTGGTTGTTTGTAGCTCCTCTTGGCTAACAGGCAGGGAAATGCGTGTGTGTGTGTGTACTGACCTGAGTCTGCACGGAGTGTATCTCCCAGTAGCCGTCTGTATCCGTATTCAGCTAAATATAAGTTCATACGGACGTGTCAGACTCTAATCTGTTATCCTGTCGACTTTTCTAGACTCCTTTTGTTTATCTCTAACCTCCCACTCTGCTACTGAGAAGCCTCATTCCCACCGTCTACTTATTTAATTGTTCAGTTTCGGTGTACATGAATAGTGATGTGAGAATTGTTAAACTCTACCTGCCATGAGACCACTTTGTCGACCAGAGTGCAGTGATTGCTTCCAGCCTTACAGATTCCACTCATTTCTAAGGTTACTCCGGTCAGCACCTTATCCCCCCCACCCAGGGATGTTGTTTTATACATTTGTCATACATTTAGATTCTTTTGCCATATCCTGCCTTCCATTCTGGGATAGCCTGACTTTCTAAGTGGTTTCTTAAAATTTTACAGTGTCTGTGGGTTTTGGCAAACATATGATGTCACTCATTCACCATTATGGTGTCATACGGGGTCGGCTCACCACCCTAAGAGATGCACTCTTTCAGTCTTTCATTCATTCAGTCTTTCTCCCTTCCCCTCGAGCATCTAGCAGCCAGTGATCTTTTTACTCTCTTTCGCTCTAGTTCTGCCTTTTCCAGAATGTTGTATAATTACAATTACATAATATATAGCCTTTTCATACTCGCTTTTTGTACTTAGCAATATGCATTTAAGCGTAATCATGTTTTCAGGGCTTGTTAACTCCTTTCTCTCTCTTTTTTAAAAAAGATTTTTATTTATTTTATCAGAGAGAGAGCGAAAGAGCCACGCAGGCAGTGGGGTGGGGCAAAGGAAGAGGGAGAAGCAGACTCCCTGATGCAGGGCTCAATCCCAGGACCCTGAGATCATCTCCGCTGAGGGCAGAGGCTTAGCAGACTGAGCCACCCAGGCACCCCTTGTTAGCTTATTTCTCTTTATTGCCAAATAATATATAATTGTACGGATTTCCCACCACTTCTGTCTCCCCTTGCCTATTGCAGGACTGCTTTGGTATTTTAAGTTTTGGGTGGCAGTGAGTAAAGCTTTTGTGAACATTGACACACAGATTTTTGTGTGCACATAAGTCCTCAAGTCGGTTGAGTAAGTACCTGGTGTGATTGCTGGGTCACATAGTAAGATTATAGTTGGCTTTATTAGAAACTGCCAGACAGTCCAAGTGACTACCATTTTGCATTCTTACTAGCAGCAAGTGGGAATTTTTGGTGCTCCATATCCTTGCCAAAATTGACAGTTTTCAGATTTTAGCCATCCTAATAGGTATGTAGTAGAATCTAATTTTTCTTTTAACTTCAGTTCACTAATGACAGATGGACATCTTTTCGTGTACTTATTTATCATATCTCTTTCTTTTTTGATGAAATGTCTGTTCAGATCTTTGACTCATTTTTAATTGGGTTGTTATCTTGTCGAGTTTTAAGTGTTCTTCGTATATTTTAGATACAATTCCTTTAATCTAAAATGTAAAATGGCAAATAGGACTTGTATATTTGTGCACTACGATGAAATGAGATGACGGGGGGATGAGTCAATTACAACTTTATATTTCCGGCCTGAGTCTCCGGGAACATGGAGAGTACTGGTCACAGAGAGAGTAGAGCTGAGAGTTGAAATCACTTTGGGAGGAAGTGGGACAGATACGATTCACTTAGTTTTGAGTCAAGATGGAAGAACATCTGAGGACTGGAGATCAAAGTATATTGCTGTTCCTGATTCAGATTTTGCTGCCATCATCATAGATTACTGAAGAGAAAGCAGAGGTAAAGAGCACGTTGGAAGTTAGGATAAGAACAGTACAATGCTGTGTTGCAGAAGTGATGAAGTTTTAAGACGGGATCCAATGTCGACTATGAACCGCTATGAAAGACTGAGGGACATGATTGAAGGGAAGGTGAAATCTGCGTTGTCTGTCTTCCTGAGGTCAAAGCAGCTATTAGTTTGCTTCAGTATTCTGTAGGATCGTGTCATATCTGAGGACTGTCGTCTATTCTGCCAGGAGAACCCTCTCTTACTTTACTCAGGCTTTCATCTTTAGCACCTTCTAGAATTTCTCAAATGGAATTTTACATCACTGGAGCTCTTCTGCCATGTGAGCCCAGACAGGGGTCTTAATTTTCTGTTATCTAACACAACTATAAAATTATATATCCTTATCTGTCTGTAGTTTACATTGATTGTGGAAGTAATGAATTCGTTGAAAGAAATTATTTGCCTTCTCAACTGTACCATTCTGTTGAGGAATCGTAACAGTTGTAACTCTAGTCCTCAGCAGAATTAATTAACACATGTTAATTTTGTGGCTTGTCTGGTGATAGGAACGTGGAGCCTGTTCCCTGGAGTCATAAAGATATGCTTCCTTTTCTTCTTTTCTGTCTCTGAAAGGCCAATTTTCTACCTCCTTTTTTACCTGACTATCCCTAAGGATGGTAGTAATTTACTGAATAATTCACAGAGGAGATATAATAGTAAAAATAATTGCCATCACAGAGTAATAATTATTGATCGCCTGTTCATGATTTGAAGTTGTTCAGTGAATGGCATACCAATATGAATACTAATTTCAAAACATATAATTTCATATGTTCAGCAGGAAAATATGTCAAAGTACTTTGTTTGAAACTCCTATGTATATTCAACAGTTGTTACTAGACCAGAAACTTACTTCAGTGAAGCTGACTACATACATGGAATACCAAGGAACAAATGTCGATTGCTCGGAGCTGAGAACTAATTATAGCATCGGGTTCAGTGCCCCTGAGAGAAAGGAGAATTTGTGCTGTAAACAATGAAAGATAAGAATCTATTCAGTAAACATCGTTTTAGCACCTAAAACGTACCAGCACTGCATTCTCCTGTTTGCTTCTCTGGCTAAGAGTTTCACTTACCTCTCAAGTTGAAGCCATGGTGACCATTTACGGGATCTGACTACTTTGTAGGGCTTGTCTCTACCACTGGAGTGCACCATTGGCTCTAGAACAGCACTAGGATTTGCTCTTGGAAAACAGCTGTGTCACATGATATAACATCCGCAGTTTAAAATTGCTAAAGGTTTAAAATTTGTCCTTTTTGCTCTTATTTTCATAGTGGCAAAATAACATAACATTAATTTTGCCATTTTAACCGTTTCAAGTGTATAATTCAGTGGCAGTAATTATACTCACAACATGTACTGTAACCATTACCTCTGTCCACTTCTAAAACTTGGCTTTCACCCAAAACAGAATTCTGTACCTAATAAGTCATAATTCCCCATGCTCCCCTCCCTCAGCTCCTCATAAGTCCCAAATCTACTGTGTCTATGAGGTTGCCTGTTCTAGATATTTCATGTAAGTGGAACCATACTATAATTGTCCTTTGTGTCTGGCCTTTTTCACTTACTATGTTGTTTTCAAGGTTCCTCTGTGTTGTAACGTGTATCCGAACTTAGTCCTCTTCATGAGTGAATAATATTTCATTGCGTGTATATACATCTTTACATTTGTTTTATATCTTAAATCAATCTTAGCATAATGTATCATTTTTCTGTATTTTTGATGCTTATGGAGGTGTCATCTAGATTAATTTTATTCTTTCTAATTCTTCTACAGGTTTGACAGATGAAAAAGTGAAGGCATATCTTTCTCTTCATCCCCAAGTGTTAGACGAGTTTGTGTCTGAAAGTGTTAGTACAGAGACTGTAGAAAAATGGCTGAAGAGGAAAAACAACAAACCAGAAGGTAAGATCTCACCCAGTTTGAGTGCAGGTCATCTAGTTTATGGTGACAAGAAAACTAATGGAAAGTAGCATATAAAGTTGATAAAATTAGCATTTTAATTCTGTAAAAGTTTCATTCTGTTTAAAAAGATAAAATAAGTTAGAATGGGGGGAAATAAATAAGATCCTTGACTCAAAAAAAACTTGCAAAGAACTCTTGAAAAAGTAGATATGACCATATTGAAAAATTCAGAAGTCAGTATTAGACTTGATTTATTTAGTGGTTGTTATTATTGATTATACAAATGTTCTTTATATTTCAGAAATATATTTATATTACTACATTTTGCCAAATAAAGTCTTTAAATAATTATTTTGTGGACACCGTAGGTAAAGAACTCCTGACTTTGTGTTAGATGTTTTGCTCACGCTCGAACTTAAGATGCTGTTATATTTATAAAAAAAGAAATGTAGGCTTGAAGGGGATATGAGGTGAAATAAATTCCCCGGCAAGCTGAATATGTATTAATACATTGGATTTGATCGGGTTTGAGTAGTGTAGTATAATTTAATTTTAAATGAACTTATATTTGGCTAAGTAGGACTTCTTATTTCTATGAATATTCTTATAGTAGAAATTTATGTTGCGTGGTTTTAACTATACGAAGAACTTTTATGTTAAAAACAAAAATACATGCTTTTTTCTGGAAATTTATTTAGTGTAACAAAATGCTATAAATTTTTAAAATGTCAGTTATTTAAAAATGATCACTATTAAAATTTTATGCTGTTAGAACTATGGTACTAGTGTGCTGCTTAGAGCATATTTTCCTCCAGTTTTCAAAGTTTCTGTGATTTTCTGACATAATTTTTATATTAAAGAGATAAACCTTTCCAGAAGAGAGCTTTTGGCATCAAAGCACAAATCAGATTTTAATGTACATGTAGGGACATCTGGGTGGCTCAGCTGGTTAGACGTCCGACTCTTGATCTCATCTCGGGTCTTGATCTTAGGGTTGTGTGTTTGAGCCCCGCACTGGGCTTCTCACACCCACTTAAAATAAAGCACACGTGCGTGTGTGTGTGTGCGTGTGCATGTGTGTGCGCGTGCGCACATGTATGTATGGATTGAGGTGGGGGAGGGGAGAAGGAGGGAGAAATATAGATATGCCAGAGAGATGTATTCTTTTCAAAACAACCATCATGTTTAACATCAAACACCAAGCTTGACATGGCATCTCTCAGCTATTATAGTCCTCAAACATTTTAAAACAATTTGAGACATTTGACACTTTCCAAAGTATGACTGCATTGTGCTTGAGGCACATCGTGTGAAGATGCACATTTCAACTTGCTGGATAATGACGGATAATCACGTGGTGTAAGACCACGTGGTATTTGGGAGATAGGGAGTGGAGGATGGGTCCTAGAAAATGAACAATTTCGCATACTGTTTTAGTGTTATAATGATGGTTAACTCTTAGATTTTTTTAATAAATATTCGAATGTGTCATTCCTTATCTTTCAAATCTGTTTTCTATGTTAGCTACTCAAATAACACCTACAGCTGTTGAGTACATACACTCGGAAGCTAAGTAACACCTACAGCTGTTGAGTACATACACTCGGAAGCTAAGTGATTATTGAGAATAGCCGAGTGTAACTGAGGCAATGCTCAGTTATCCAGAAGAAGACTGTCATGGGACGGAGATGATCTTGCTGGTGACTCCGAGGGGGGCTACAGACTGTTGCTGGCATCAGGAACGAAGAGAGGTTGAATGAGGTGTGACTTGCGGCTTCCCATCTAGTTGTGGGGATGCAGTGGAACCCATCCTTCATGCCCAAGGATGCAAGCAGCTTATGGGGGAAGTGCAGACAGGAGTCTTTCATTCTTGTGCTACAGCCTGGGGGGACCCTCCCACCCCTTCCTCCCCGGAGTTTGTCGCAAGCATGTGTCTCAAGATGCCCACTTTATTATGTTCGGTGCGATTCTGTAGTGCGGCCCTGGCAGACACGCAGGACCAAGGTGCGGCATGAATCTTGTGTGAATGGCATCGCCCAGTTTTCTTTGAAATACAGAAAGCCAGCTAAATATCTTTATTTAATTTCTGTAATTGTGGATTAAGGTAGTGGTCAGTTAAAGCAATCTGATTCTTTTCCCTTGCTCCCTCCTCATTAGCTTTTTAAAAAAAAAATTGTGTTCTCCTCGACTAGGCCTGATTCTGTTTCCAAATTGCTTCATTGAAAGTATTTTGCAGAAGGACATTTTTGTGGACAGAGTTTTTGGAACTGTTTCCATCTCCATAGTGGACCCAGGAACAAAGTGTGACAGTTAGAAGTTCTGGAAGAATAGTTAGTTGGAAATGAGTGGGACAGGCCATCAAGATTATTTCATTTTGTGTCAGTTTAGTAAAAGAAAATGAACCAAGGAAAACTGTGCTGGAGTAAATAACTTGCACAGTGCTTTATACCCTGTAAGAACTCACTAAATGCTTATTTTATTTATTTTTTAACCACTGATAAACCAGCCTCCTGTGGAAATGATCTGTACTGTGGGGGAAAGTGTGTAAAGGTGTATTCTGTTTAGAGAAAGTTTATGTTTGAAAATTCAGATTTTTTAAACAAATGAATAAGATGATTATGTCACAAAATTATGTTTGCTTTAAAAATGGCCACCTTTCATACCGCTTGCAAGTGTATCTTTCAATGATGACTTCATACTGTGAAAACAGCTAGTGTTTCTTTATTTCTTTAGTTTTTCAATTGAGCACCTACTTGCTGAGTGCACAGAGGCAGATGCTGAAGAGATGGAGAATGCATGGCGTATTTTAGTTAAACTGTGGCGATGTTTACAATGCAACAGTATTGTGTGACTGTATAGCAGTTGTCATTTCCAAGGAATTTCACATATATTGACCTTTTACATCTGATGATGACGAGTGAAGGCTAGGCAGCCGAGTTCATTTGCACCAAGGGGAGCTGAAGCATTGCTGGAGGTCCAGCATCCAGTTGTTGGTCCCCAGACAGCAACTCCGTGGTTGTGTTTGTATTCCTTACCAGCAGCACTCCGGATGCGTGGCAGGGGGAGGTCTGTAAACATCTTTGAGTGAACAAATAAACAAACGAAGGAAGGTTGGATTGTCAACCTCCAGGTGAACCTCTGTCTGTCACTGCCCTGGGTTTTCATATCGTGCCCGATACTGGAACTACTCGTACGCTCTTCCTGTCTCCCCACTACTCATTTAAAAGCTTCGTGAGGGATTATGTAATACATAGTTATAAATCCCTCATGGTACCTTGTCTTTTCACTTATCCAGCAAACTATGTGTGAAGCACGGTTGAGGCACTAGATGATTACGTTTCTGAGGAGTTTGCAGTCAAACAAGTAGAAGAAGAAAGTAGTAAGTTTTTGCTTCCTTCTAGTGAGTCTGGCGGTGAGGTCGAGTGTAGTCCAGGCTGGTGTCTCGGAGCCAGAAGGGGCTGTGGGGGGTCCACATCGCAGTGGACCGCTCTGCTTTGTGTTGACGGGAAAGATGAACCACCACTTGTCTTCAGAGATTTAAATTTCTGCAGTCTTTACTGTTACTGCTTTTGGTTGAATTTTATTGCTTTTTTGTTTTTAGCAAGCTAGTTTTTTAAAAATTTTTTTATAAACATATAATGTAACCCCACCACCCTCTCCCGACACCCCTCCCCCCCACCCCCCTCAGTTTGTTTTATGACATTAAGAGTCTCTCTTGGTTTGTCTCCCTCCCGATCCCATCCTGTTTCATTTATTCTTTTCCTACCCCCCCTAACCCCCATCCCTGTTGCATCTCCACTTCCTCATATCAGGGAGATCGTGTGATAGTTGTCTTTCTCCAATTGACTTATTTCGCTAAGCATAATACTCTCTAGTTCCATCCATGTCGTATTGCTTTTATACTGCTTGCATTTTAAATGCATGAAGTTCTACCTGTGGTTGTGAGGTTTTAAGATTTATTCTCTTAGTGATTTTCAGTTCTGCCGCACGGCAATGTTGACTATAGTCACCATGTTGTACATTATATCCTCAGTACTTATTTGTCTTCTAATTCGAAGTTTGTAAGTTTTGACCAGCTTTATCCAGTCTCCCCCCTAAATAAATTATATAATACGCTAAGGTTGAAAGCATTTCCCCTAAGATCAGGAATGAGAGAAGGGTGCCCACTCTCACCGCTCTTTGACTATTTGACTCCGAGTTGACGTGGTACTGAAAGTCCTAGCCTGAGTGTCAAGCAAGAAAAAGAAATAAAAGGCATCAGAATTGGAAATGAGGAAGTAGAATGTCTATTTGCAGATGACATGATTTTACATACAGAGTGTCCTAAAGACCTCCACAAAAAAATTGTTAGGTCTTATCAATGAATTCAGTGTACTTTCAGGATACAAAATTAACATACAAAAATCAGTACTATTTTATACACAAACAAATTATCTGATAAATATACGATTTCATTTAGAGTAGCATCAAAAACAAAATTAGGAATACATTAGGATTACAGTACTTAGGAATACATTTACTCAAGGAAATAAAAGTTTGCTAGCCTGAAAACTACAGGGCATTAATGAAAGAAATTGAAGAAAGCACAAGTAAATGGAGAGGTATCCTGTATTCACAGGTTGGAAGAATTAATGTTGTTAAAATGTCAATACTACCAAAGCCATTCATAGATTCAGTGCAATTCCTATAAAGATTCCAGTGGCATGAAGTAGAAAAAAGAATCCTAAAATTTATATAGAGCCACAAAAGACTGTAAACCAAAAGCAGTCCCGGCAAAGAATAGAGCAGGGGGAATCACACTTTCTGATTTCAGGACATCTATCTGATATGGGGTTAATATCCAAAATATATAAGGAATTCATATAACTCAGTAGCAAAAACAAGACAAACAAAAACCTAAAACAAGAACACTAAACAATAATTCAACTAAAAGTGGGCAAAAGACCTAAGTAGGCATTTTTTCCAATGAATATTTAGGAATGGCCAACAGATACATGAAAAGATACTCAACATCACCAGTTAGGGTAATGAAGCCACAACGACATTAAGGTATCAGATCTTGCCTATCAGAATGCTAGCATCAAAAAAGACAAAAGATAAGGATGCTGCAAAACTGGGTCTGAGAAGGAAGTTTATAGAATCTCAAACAACCTCACACCTAATGGAGGTGAGAAAAGAACAAAGCAACCCCCAGACTTACTAGAAGGAGGGAATTAGTAAAGATTAGAGCAGAAATAAACAAAATAGAACTAGGGGTGCCTGGGTGGCTCAGTGGGTTAAGCCTCAGCCTTCGGCTCAGGTCATGATCTTGGAATCCTGGGATCGAGCCCCGCATTGGGCTCTCCGCTCAGCAGAGATCCTGCTTCCCCCCCTCTCCCTGCCTGCCTCTCTGCCTACCTGTGATCTTTCTCTCTCTGTCAAATAAATAAATAAAATCTTTAAAAAAAAAAGCTTTAAAAAAATGGCAGTATAACAGATCAGTGAAACCAGGAGCTGGTTCTTTGAAAAGATCAACAAAATTGTTAAACCTCTAGCCACTCATTGAAGAAAAAAGAGGGCTCAAATAAACAAAACCAAAAATGAAAGAGGAAAAATAACTGATGCCACAGAAATACGAAGGATTATAGAAGGATATTATCAAAAATTATATGCAACAAATTGGAGAACCTAGAAGAAATGGACGAAATTCTAGAAACCTATAACCTGCCAAAATTGAATCAGGAAGAAATAGAAAACTTGAGCAGACCAATTACCAGTAGTGAAATTGAATCAGTAGTCAAAAATTGCCAACAAACAGAAGTTCAGGACCAAATGGTAAATTCTACCAAACATGTAAAGAAGAGTAATGTCTATTCTTCTCTAACTATTCCAAGAAATGGAAGAGGAGGGAAAAGTTCCAAATTCATTCTGCAGGGCCTGTATTACCCTGATACCAAAGCCAGAAAAGAGACGCCATGAAAAAGAACTAAAAGCCAATATTTCTGATGAGCCAAAATGCAAAAATCGTCAACAAAGTATTAGCAAATGGAGTCCAGCAATACATTAAAAATATCATGCCCCACAGTCAAGTGGGATTTGTTGCCAGGATGCAAAGGTGGTTCAGTATTTACAAATCAAACAATATCATATATCACATAAATGAGAGAAAGGACAGAAAACACGAACATTTCAATAGATGCAGAAAAAGCATTTGATAAAGTACAACACCCATTCATGATTTAAAAAAAACAGCCCTCAAGAAAGTAGGTTTAGAGGGAATATGCCTCAACATAATAAAGGCCATATATAAAAACCCACAGCTTAACTTCATACTCAGTGGTGAAAAACTGAGAGCTTTCCCTCTAATCAGGAACAAGACAGGTATGCCCACTCTCACCACGTTTATTCAACATAATGTGGAAGCCCTCGCTACAGCAATGACACAAGAAGAAATAAAAGGCATCCATATTGGTAAGGAAGAAGTAAGACTTTTACTGTTTGCCAATGACATGAAAGGCATCACCAAAAAACTACTAGAACTGATAAAGGAATTCAGGAAAGTTGCAGGATAGAAAATCAATATGCAGAAATCTTGCATTTCTATTTGCTAATAATGAAGCAGCAGAAAAAGAGATTAAGAAAACAATCCCATTTACACTTGCACCAAAGATAATAAGACACATAGGAATAAACCTAACCAAAGAGGCGAAAGTCCTATGCTCTGAAAACCAAAACATTGATGAGAAAAATTAAAGATGACACAAAGAAGTGGAAAGACATCTCATGTTCATGGATTGGAAGAACAGATGTTGTTAGTGTTAAAAGCAATCTGCAGATTTAATGCAATTCCTCCCAAAATACCGATAGCATTTTCCACAGAACTAGAACGAAAATCATCTTAAAATTCATATGGAACCACAAAACCCCCAAATTATCAGAACTGTCTTGAAAAAGAAAAACAAAGCCGGAGGTATCACAATTCCAGACTTTAAGTTATATTACAAAGCTACAGCAATCTATATAGTATGGCACTGGCACAAAAATAGACACAAGGATCAATAGAACAGGACAGAGCCCGGGGTTGAGCCCACAGCTGAACGCCAGTGCATCTTGGACAAACCATGAAACAACACCCACTGGAAGAGGCAGTCTCTTAACAAATGGTACGGGGAAATCTGGATCACGATCTTACCATAAACAAGGAGTAAACTAAAAATGGATTAAAGACCTAAACATGAGACCAGAAAGCATAAAAATCCTAGAAGAGAACATAGGCAGTGAGGTCTGACATTGGCTGTAGCCGCATTTTTCTAGATTCACCTCCTGAGGCAAGGGAAGTAAAGCAGACACAAGCCGTTGCCACTACCTCAAAACAGAAAGCTTCTGCACAGCAAAGGAAACAATCAAAAAAACTAAAAGGCAGCCTACTTGAATGGGAGAAGATATTTGCAAATGACATATCCATTAAAGGGATAGTACCCAAAATATATTAAAAAAAAAAATCTTAACACTTCCAAAACAAATAATCCAATTTAAAATTGGGCAGAAGACATGAACAGACATTTTCCCAAAAAAGACATGCAGATGGCCAACAGGCATTTGAAAAGATGTTCAACACCACTGATCATCAGGGGAAATACAAATCAAAACTTCAATGAGGGACGCCTGGGTGGCTCAGTTGGTTAAGCGGCTGCCTTCGGCTCAGGTCATGATCCCCGCGTCCTGGGATCGAGTCCCACATCGGGCTCCTTGCCCGGCAGGGAGCCTGCTTCTCCCTCTGCCTCTGTCTACCACTCTGCCTTTGCCTACCACCCTGTCTGCCTGAGCTCATGCTCTCGCGCTCGCTCTCTCTCTAATAAATTAAAAAAAAAAAAAAAGAATGAAAAAAAAAGACTTCAATGAGATATCACCTGGTATATGTCAGAGTGGCTAAAATAAAAAACAAACAGGTGTTGGCAAAGATGTGGGGAAAGAGGAACTCTTTTGTGCTGTCGGTGGGAATGCAAACCAGTGCAGCTGCTGTGGAAAACAGTGTGGAGGTTCCTCAAAACTTAAAAGTAAAACTATGCTGCGATCAGGGAGTTGCACTACTGAGTAATCAAAGAATACAAAAAAATTCAAAGGGATACATGTACCCCTATGTTTATTGCAACATTATCAACAATAGCCAAATTATGGAAGTAGCCCAAGTGTCCACGGGTAGATGAATGGATAAAGATGTGGTGTGTGTGTGTAGTGAATTTTATATACTAAGCAAAATAAGTCAGAGAAAGACAAATACCATATGATCTCACTGATATGTGGAATTTAAGAAACAAAGGGAAGAAACAAAGAAAGAAACAAACATACTCTGAACTCTAAAGAACAAACCGGTGGTCCCCAAAGGGGAGGTGGGTGGGGGATGGGGTGAACGGGTGATGGGGATGAAGGAGGGCAGTTGTCATGATGAGCACACAGTGTTGTAGGAAAATGTTGAATCACTATATTGTATAGCCTAGACTCATATAAATACTGTATGTTCACTCTGCTGGAATTAAAATATTTAATGAAATTTTTAAAAAGATGAGATAACAGTTCGTTTGCTAGGATGTGGAGGAAAAGGAACCCTTGTGCAGCCTCTGTGAAAGACAGTACAGAGGCTCCTCAGAAAGTTAAAAACAGAACTGCCCTACGATGGAGCAGTTGCTCTGCTGAGAATATATCTGAGGGAAAGGACAACACTAGGTTGGAGAAATGTCTGCACCTTTATCTTCACTGCGTCGTTATTCAGAACAGCCAAGACAACTTAAGTGTCCATTAGCACATGAACAGGTAAAGAAGAATCGGTATATGTATGTATACAGTGGAATATTATTCAGCCACAACAGGGGAAGAAATACTGCCACTTGTGGCAACATGGATGGACCCCAAGGACATTATGCTAAGTGCTGTAAGTCAGACAGAAAAAGGCAAATACTGTGTGATCTCACTTTTATTTTTATTTTATTTTTTATTATTTTTAATAACATATAATGTATTATTTGTTTCAGGGGTACAGGTCTGTGAATCATCAGTCTTACACATTTCACAGCACTCACCATAGCACATACTCTCCCCAATATCCATAACCCAGTCACCCCATCCCCCTTACACCCCTCCCCTCCAGCAACCCTCAGTTTGTTTCCTGAGATTAAGAGTCTTTTTGGTGTGTCTCCCTCCCTGGTCTCATCTTGTTTCATTTTTCCCTCCCTTGCCCCCACAACCTCCCACCCTGCCTCTCAAATTCCTCATATCAGAGAGATCATATGATAATTGTCTTTATCCAGTTGACTTATTTCGCCCAGCATAATACCCTCTAGTTCCATCCACATCATTGCAAATGGCAGGGTTTCATTTTTTTAATGGCTGCACAGTATTCCATCATGTGGGTGTGTGTCTTCTTTATCCATTCATCTATTGATGGACATCTAGGTTCTTTCCGTAGTTTGGCTATTGTGGGCATTGCTGCTATAAACATACGGGTGCACGTGGCCCCTTCAGATCACTACATTTGTATCTTTAGGGTAAATACCCAGTAGTGCAATTTCTGGGTCATAAGGTAGCTCTATTTTCAACTTTTTGAGGACTCTCTATGCTGTTTTCCAGAGTGGCAGCACCAGCTTGCATTTCCATCAACAGTGTAGGAGGGCTCCCCTTTCTCCACATCCTCGCCAGCATCTGTCATTTCCTGACTTGTTCATTTTAGCCATTCTGACTGGTGTGAGGTGGTATCTCATTGTGGCTTTGATTTGTATTTCCCTGATGCTCAGTGATGTGGAGCACTTTTTCATGTGTCTGTTGGCCCTCTGGATGTCTTCCTTGCAGAAATGTCTGTTCATGTCTTCTGTCCATTTCTTGATTGGATTATTTGATCTTTGGGTGTTGAGTTTGGTAAGTTCTTTATAGATTTTGGATACTAGCCCTTTATCTGATATGTCGTTTACAAATATCTTTTCCCATTCTGTTGGTTGCCATTTGGTTTTGTTGGCTGTTCCCTTTGCTGTGCAAAAGCTTTTTGTCTTGATGCAGTCCCAATAGTTCATTTTTGCCCTTGCTTCCCTTGCCTTTGGTGATGTTTCTAGGTAGAATTTGCTGTGGCTGAAGTCAAAGGTGTTGGGAAAATTAGACATCCACATGGAAAATAATGAAACTGGCCAATTTCCTTACAGATCTCACTTTTTTGTGGAATTAAAAAAAGGCCTCAGCAAAAGGGATCAAATTTGTGGTTGCTGAAAGTGGGGTTGGTTTGAGGGGGAAGTGGAGGAAGGTGGACGAAAGGACAAACTTGCAGTTGTCAGATAAATATGTTCTAGGAACGTAAGGCACAGCATGACGTCTGTAGCAATCACTGAAGTAAGAGATGGAGGAAAGTTGTTAAGAGAACAGCTCCTAGAAGTTCTCATCACAAAAAATAAATACATATTTTTTGTGTCTGTATGGATGATGGCTGTTAAATTATTATAGTTATCATTTCCTGACATATTGTCAAATTATACCATACACCCTAAACCTGTACAGTGCAATATGCCAATTATATTTCAGGGAGACTGGAAAAATTAAGGAAAAAGTGCTAAAAGAGAAAGATCGTTTTTTAATGGGTTAATGTAACAAGAAGACCTTGCTTTGTTGGGACCTGGAGAGGGCTCTGTGGGACAGTGGAGCGTGAGTTTGCTGGTTAGAAAAGAGGGAGTGTGAGTTGGGAGCACTGCATTGAGGTCGAGCTCTGTGCAGTACCCCAGTGGAAGTGGATGCAGGCATGAGCAGGGCCCAGCTCTGCAGGACCTTTGAGGTTATATATAAGGGCTTTGGAGTTTATCTTAAGAGCAGTGTGAACCTATGTAAAGGTTTGACGGAAACTTGATAAGATGCATTTTCAGTGGATTTTCACAATCGATAGTGTCTTGTTCGGCATGAAACACATCAGTGCAGTGAAGTTTCAGTGTCTGGTCAGTTGTGTACGGGCTCGTGGTTTGTTGGTCCGTGACAGTCACTTACAGGGATCTTAATGCAGTTGCTCGGTCTTTTGAGTTTGAAGCAGAAAGTATGTGTGTGTTTGTGAAACATCAAGGAGTAAAGGTTTGCTGGAAACTTTTTATAGAACCTGTACAACTTTGACATTTTCTCCCGTTTGTTTGGCTTTTTGTATGTTTGTTTGTTTGTTAAGTAGGCTCCACGACCAGCTTCGGGAGCAGGGAAAGCTTTCGTCTCTCTAATCTGTATAAAACTTGAAACAGTGACTCCTGGGAGTCATTGGGAGATCTTCCCAGATTGACTTAGATGTGCCCATCTGCTGCCCACAGCATCCCTGGTTTGCTTTCATGTCTTCGCCGGAAGTGTACTTAGTAGATCCATGTTGTGTGAAACTGGAGAGAGACCTTCTTAAAGAAAAGTTGGCATAAAATCGAATATTTCTTGGATTGAGGAAAGAAATATCATAAACCATGAATTTGGAAAAGTTGAAAAGTATCACAAATATCACACAAATCCAGAAAATAAATATAATGTGATATTAATTTATTTCTTCAAACATCCCTATAGTACTGTTTTGTTTTTTTTTTCTTTTTTGCTTCATCTCTTGAATCTCTCTCTATGTGACAGTTTGGTAAATTCATTTTACATAGAGAGGATAGAAAAATAATTCAGTCTTCTGCTATTATGATTGAGAGAACTAAAATTTTTTTTGCTAATTTAGAAAATTTTCTTCTAGCTGCATGACTCATTATTGATAATGGCATGTCAGTATTTTTAGAATTGTTGTCAAATTTGGGAAAATCTGCCTCAAACTTTTTTCATATGTAAGCTATAATATTTGAGGGCTTTCAAATTTTTGGATTCTTTTTCTTTTTTTTTGGCTGGACAGCACGTGCTAACCAGTCTGTCACTGATGCCCAGTGTCCTACACTAGTTAGCTGGCCCAGGGCCAGTGTCCCTGGAAGGATAAGTAGTATTTTAACCATCATGGAAGTGACCAGGAAGCTCATACATATGTCCCCCTCAAACCAAGTTAAATATGCCCCCAACTCCATTTCCCTTTAGCTGGATCCTGAAAATGCTACCTCTCAACATGCCGTAAAGAGACAGCAGTGTTTACCAACTGTAGTGACAACACCTGACTTTTGCAAGCTTTATAAACACTTAACCACACAAGCCGGAGAGGTTTTGAAGTTAGGCCCTTTGCCTCCTGGACCCTCCCATGACGTGGACAATGACTTTGCGGAGCCCCTTGTCGGGATCGCTGTGATCATTAGGCTCCTGGGTGCAGGGCGTGTCCTGTTGGCATTCTTTTTCTTTCTTCTTGTTTTTTTTCTTTAAAGATTTTACTTATTTACTTGACAGACAGAGATCACAAGCAGGCAGAGAGGCAGGCAGAGAGAGAGGGTGAGGGGAAGCAGGCTCCCTTCCGAGCGGAGAGCCCGATGCGGGGCTCGATCCCAGGACCCTGAGATCATGACCTGAGCCGAATGCAGAGGCTTAACCCACTGAGCCACCCAGGCGCCCCTCGTGTTCTTTTTCTTTAAGCCTAGCCCACTCAGTGCAAGTCTACTGAATGAATGAATCGGCAGTTGACTGACTACTAACCTAAATAAAGGACCATACACGGGTCTCTTTCCACTGTGAGGCCCGAGACTGGGTCTGAGTCCAGAGGACAGGGCTGTAGAGTTTGTACGTGAAGCAGTAGCCTGGTCCCCTGCCGCTGCTAATTTCATGTTCATACCGCTAATCTGAAGAAGGTTCCCTCACGGTCTGTCATTGACCACCTGTGATTCTAGGTGACAGACTTGGGGTCCCTCACGGTCTGTCATTGACCATTTGTGATTCTAGGTGACAGACTTGGGGGTCTTTTGAAAAGTAAAGGAGTGTATTAAGTTGATCATGTGACTTACATCTTGAAAGTGATAAAAAATTCAGATCACATTAACAATTACTCTGTTGAGATTTCTTGATAGAATATGCTTCACAGTGAATATGTTCACCTCCTATGAGAAACAAAGAAAAAATTGTATTTGAAGAAGGAAGTAATTTAGTTACTCTTCAGAAAGAACTTGACAGAAGTTATTATTCAGCACTGATCTGGACTCGGGAACCTCAGATTTTCATTCTGAAAAGACTTCCGTAACTGCAAAAGCAACACCGTGCTCACGTGCTGAAGTTTTGAGACTTCAGTGAGGACCACCGAGATTTTGTGAAATAGACTTATGACCTTTGCACACGCCACGTAATACTCCTGCAGAGCCCCAAATCAAAGAAGTAAACGAGCATTTTGAAAAGGGTTTCCGTAGGACAGTACTCAGGGTATTCTTTTCCATAACCCAACCGGCCGGTGGTGAGAGTATTAAAAAGGAAAAGGGGGAAAAGCCATGTTGCAGGATTTTCTACCCCCAACTTGAAGGAAATAATATTTTTTAACAGTCAGAGCTGCAACATAGGCACCTCAGGAGTTCTTAGAAATCCCTCAGTTTTGCATGTTGTAAGAAAGCTGAGGGCAGAGTTCTTCCCCTATTTTCCATTCAACTCTTCTTACATCCAGGGATGTCTTTAATACGAAGCCAGACACGGTTTCTGTGAAGCAAGTCGAGAAAGCAGTTCAGGTGAGCAGCAGAAGGTAGAGGCTGGGGGCGCCAGAAGCTGGGTCCTGTCCCTCTGCCCTGAGCTCCCAGACTCTCCTGGGGTGTCTCAGGTATTCGCCTTCGTGACGTAGACGTTCTCGCATTTGTTCGACTGATTAAACAGAATGATGACTTTAGTGTCAGAAATGACCATTTCCAGGGGTGCCGGGGCTGCTTTCAGCTCAGGTCATGATCTCAGGGTCCTGGGATTAGTCCCACATCCGGCTCTCTGCTTAGCAGGAGTCTGCTTCTCCCTCTTTCTCTGCTGCTCTTCTTGCTTGTGTTCTCTCTGTCAAATAAATAAATCTTTAAAAAAAAAAAGAAATTGTAATTTCCATAGCTTCTTTCCAGTTTCAGATTACTTGAATTTAATTTACATCTTGGTTTAATGATGTCTGAATTTTATTTTACTTGTTTAAAATAGTTTTCTTGATACTGTCTTCAGTTTTACTAGAACCTTAAATGTAGTAATAAGCACATATTAAAATATTACTTTATTTCAGAAAATTTAATTTTTATCATTTTAATTATTGTGAATAAATCTTTTACCCATTTTTATAGTTGCAGCTACTTCTTAGAGCTGCAGGTAGTAATGATTTCCAACAGTCGCCATAACCAGTACTAGAGAACTCATTTACCCAAAACTGTATTGTCCATGAGTCAACTTATTTTTCCTTATGGGTAGTCAGTACTGTATCTTAAGTTCTAGCTTTCATTGTTACATACTGAATGCCTTCACTGAAGCCAGGGATCCAGTTTCATCATTCTTGCTGCCTATTCTAGCTCTTAGATGGCACTGATACCAATGTAAAAATGTTATATTCTATAATCTTCACATAACCAAGTGAAATTATGGCTTTATGATAAATTGCAGAAATTTACAAAATACTACCCTAATTTTTAAATTTTTTCCAATAAGAAAAGATTTTTCTTCATTTGACCCAACTGTTATGAATTTGTATCCTATACTTACTCTCATTAATTTGCTCTCCATTCATAATTTGGATGTGTAAAGCTGTGATATTTAGAAGACGGTGTTTTCCAGCAACATCATAGTATTCATCAAACATATTTCATACAGGCTTTGGGATCAGACAACTCTGAGTTTCAGCTGGGGGGTCTGTCACTTAATATTTAGCTGACTGACCCCATTTAATTTCTGTAGCTCAGCTTGTCCAAGTCTGTTTCCTCATCTCTAAAGTGAGATTAAAGAAATTCTAAGTACATATGGTGACAGATGTTAACTGGACTTATTAATAGTGATCAGTTTGCAGTATATGGAAATACTGAACCATTATATTGTACATCTGAGGTTAGTATAATGTATATCAATTGTACCTCAATAAACAGAAATAAAAAATTAGATAAGGTAAAACTTCCCAGAGCAAATGTAGAGACCAACATCTGATACAGGCTAGTTACTCACAAAATGACAGCTGTACATATCAGTGCTTTTTTAGAAAAATTGGCTGTTTTTCTGGTGTATAGTTCTGTGATTGTAGAACATGTGTTTTGCATGTTTACATTTGCATAAACCTGCCACGCTCAGGATGCAGAAGTTCCATCACCCTGAAGAGCTTCCTCACGTTATCCCCTGATAATCATACCCTCCGTCACCAACACTGGACTTGTGTCTGTTTCAAGATGTCGTGTGGATGGAGTCATACAGTGTCCCTGTCACTCAGCATTACTGACTCAAGACTCACCCACATCATTGCACAGGTCACTTGTTGCTTGTTATTGGTGAGTAGTGTGTTGTTGTGTAGATGTACCACAGTTTGCTTACCCATTCATCTGCTAAAGCGCACTTCATTATTTCCAGTGGGGGGGGATTAGAGGTAATTTTAATGCTAAAAAAATCAATAATTCCTTAGAATGAGAGATTTCATGGGAAATGCTGGTTCATTGTTGCTTTTACTGGAGTGTTTTTATGTGTTGACTAATCTTACATTTGTTTCTTTGATGAGATTTGAATCTCATCCCTTGGTAGGGATCTGTGAGTCTTCTGAATCCATTGAAGACCTCTCATAAGATGTGTTGAAATATGTGAAGAATGTCATCCCTTTCATACTTATCCTACCAGCTTAAATTTCATGGGGATATACTTTCTTTATTAGCTTTCACTTATAAGGAGGAATCATTTGGTGGCACAGCTCTCTATGCATTGACCAGGCTTCTAATATCTTACGCAACGTTTGATAGGACGGTGGTATATTAGATGCTCATTCAGTAAATAAAAGGTTGAGTGGATGAATAATTCAGAAGTATTCTAATGTCTATAATGAGGTTAATCTTGATTAATGGTTAAATAGTGATAGAAGGTTGTTATCTTAGTTCATATGTTAAAACTATAGGTTTTTTCCTATGTTAATTGGAAACTGGAGACTTTGGAATAATTTATATATCGTTTAACAAAGAAAGTGAGTCATTTGTTTGTATCCGATGGTACATTGTCTAAAGGTAGCTGTTATTTTATTCTACCATGGCCTTGTTGCTGTTGAACATGGCCAAGGGAATAATTACATAATTCAAAGTGAATATGATATTTATGATTATTTTAAATATTTTTTTCAATTTTTGGAGTTTTTTCCTTGATGATTTTATTTTGATAAATGATAGCAAAGAAACATGTGACCTTCGGGAGAGGGTGGTGGGGTTACATTATATGTTTATAAAAAAAATTATATAAAAAAAAGAAATGTGATCTATTTCAAAGCCCCAGAAGCCCTCATAATATTAACCTCACTCTTGAAAGAGGAAACATTACCTTGGAAATGTGAAAGTTGCTTATAATTGGTCCTTGTGCTCTTCAGATGTGAAGTGGTGCCAGGCTGCTTGGTGATTTTACACTGTCCTCAGAAACACTGCCATCAAGTGAGGTTTTATGTACGAGAGAGTAGAAGGTTCTTTGATCTAGGCCAATAAAAATAGAAAAATAACTTCTTGATATGTGTGGATATTTGAGAATAATGTAACTCAAAATTAAGCAATCATTGTGAATCTGTTCAGGAGTTTTATGTTATACTTTTGAATATCAGGGTTAGACTAGGAAAGCAGTAGAGGAATAGGTAATTATAGTCAGAAAACAATTAAAATTGCAGTATTCAGGCAATTTGCTGCATTTCTGTTCTGCTCAGGATTGTGGTAATATTAGAATGAATACATATTCACCTTTTATTCTTACTGTGCTTTCATGCTTTTTGAGATAGTAACTTAGTTGGAAATTGTTAATTTGACTGCACTTGTATGTCTGTGGTATTATTGGAAGTATATTTTATTAAACTTTTTACTTTTTTAATTTTTTTAAAGATTTATTTATTTACTTGACAGAGATCACAAGCAGGCAGAGAGGCAGGCAGAGAGAGAGGGGGAAGCAGGCTCCCCGCTGAGCAGAGAGCCTGATGTGGGACTGGATCCCAAGACCCTGGGATCATGACCTGGGCCAAAGGCAGAGGCTTTAACCCACTGAGCCACCCAGGCGCCCATGGCAGGCAGAGGGAGAAGCTGGCTTCCCGCTGAGCAGGGAGCCTGACGCAGGGCTTCATCCCAAGACCCTGGGATCATGACCTGAGCTGAAGGCAGACACTTAACCAACTGAGCTCCCCAGATGCTCCTGAAAGTATATTTTTTAAAAAATAGGGATATTATTTGTTAACTAAAAATTATTTCTGGAAAATTTATGGAGTTACCAGAAATATACGTAATTTCAATATTATTGTAATCACACTGTGATTATAGTCTCATTTCTTAGTAATAACACATAGGTAGACTCAGTTTTCAGACACAAAGAGGCTAGGCTGTTGTTTCCTGACGGCCGCCACAGTGCAGCGGACTTTCATTAGAGCTGGTCACACCACCTTCAGAGTGTAGAGCTAAATTGATAGGTTGACTCTCAATTTATGCATTTATATGCTTAGTGTCTTTCTTTCCTTTTTTACTTTTTCCTTTCTTTTCTTTTCTTTCTGTGTGTGTGTGTGTGTGTGTGTGTGTGTATTTCTTATCTGTTCATTCATTCAGTACATGCTGGTCAAACCAGTTCTAAGTAAATGAAGCCATCGCTATATGGTCAGGCTGTGTGATCTGTCAGACCAGAAGCATTAGATGAAAAGTTGAAGTTTGTAATTACCTTTTGTAATTTGCTGTCATTTAAAACTTGTTTCTTCTTTCCTTGTTTTCTTGGGAAATAAAACTATGTAGTCAGGTTCTTCGTATTATAATTTTGGTAGATGTTCTAATGCAACCAAATTTGGAAATGTGTATTTGCCAATGACATTAAATTGTGTTGAGACAGCAGATGCTTTTTTCATTTTAACATACTAACATAAAGCCAGTGCTGAAATTTTGTATTATCCTCCCATTTTGTCTCATCTAGTTTAGATTGTATTATGCCTAAGATCTGAGTCCTGGGGGCGCCTGGCTGGCTCAGTCGGTAGAGCATGCAGCTCGTGATCTCAGGGTGGTGAGTTCAAGCCCACATTGGGTGTGGAGTCTACTTAAAATGAAATAAAATAAAATTGAATTAAATTAAATCTAAAAATATTTGAGTCCTGGGGTATATCCATTATTTAATAAGGTTAAGTTAGCTTTGCCTAAGAGCAACATGATTTCTTCTGCAAGACAATTTAGAAAATGAAAGCAGGACAGTATTTACATTATAAGGGTGGCTTAAGCTAATGTTGAAGATTCCCATTTCTCCATGTTTGAATTTATACCCATAAGTAATTCATGACTTAATAGACCTGTAATTACTTCATAGTAACAGATGTACTGAACCTATTTTTTTTTAAAGATTTTTATTTATTTATTTTGAGAGAAAGAGAGAGAGCGTGAGAGGGGAGGTCAGAGGGAGAAGCAGATTCTCCACTGGAGCTGGGAGCCTGAGGTGGGACTCGATCCCAGGACTCTGGGACCATGACCTGAGCCGAAGGCAGTTGTTTAACCGACTGAGCCACCCAGGCACCCCTGAACCTATTTTAATATCAGTTTTCAATTTGAAAGCATCTCTTTAATCTTTAATTTTAGAAATAGAAATTTGGGGTGCATCTGGTAGCTCAGTTGGTTGGGTGTCTGACTTCAGCTCAGGTCATGATCTTTGAGTCCTGGGATCAAACCCCCCGTGCTGTTGTTTAGTGGGGAGTCTTCTTGTCCCTCTGCCTCTGCTCCTCCTCCTGCTCATGTTCTCTTTCTCTCTCTCTCTCTCAAATGAATGAATAAAATCTTAAAAAAAAAAAAAAGAAGAAATAGAAATTCAAAGGCATGAGGAATATGAGAAGAGCATATCTGAGGGGGGGTTCATTTCTGGATATAGCAGGTGTGAGCTGTTTCTTAGACATGTAGAGTCAGATAGGCAGTTGGATATTTGAGTCTGAAGTTCTGAGTGTGGATAGAACTGAAGATTTAAATTTGAGAGTCTTGACCATATAAATGTTATTCAGAGCAAAGGGACTGGGTGAGATCACCGAGGGAATAAGTGTAGATAGATTCCAAGGACTGGGCCTTGAAACATGTCAACATTGGATTTTGGGGAAAAGGAACTAGTAATAGAAACAGAAGGGGAGTGTCCAGTGAGCTAAAAAGATGACCAAAACAACATCGTGTCCTGGGAGCTTGAGGGCAAAAACCCATTCAAGTGAACAGTTGTGTTGGGTTGCTAGTCAGTCGAGTGAGGGAGGACCCAGAACTGGGCGTCAACTTCAGCACTGTGAATGTGTTAGTGATTTTGTGGAGCCTGGTTTTGGGGAAAGGGTGGAGTTGATTGGATGGGCTTAAGAGAGAATGGAGGAGAGGGCTTGGAGATGAAGCGTGTGTTCAAGTCTTAAGGTTCATTGTAAAGGAGAGGACAAAGGAGCGGTAACGGGAGGGCGACACTATTTTTTTTTTTTTTTAACCTGGGTAAAATAAGGAGATCGTGGTGTAATGGAGAATGTTTCACTAGGGAGGAAAAAAGTGTTGATGCCAGAGAGAGGGGGGAATCACTAGAGCCTCTCTTAGTAGATGAGAGGACAGGATACAGCTCACAGGCCAAGGAGCCAGGACGGGCAGTGCACTCATACAGGTGCTGGTAGGTAGATACGTGTGATGGTGGGAGATGGGAGTTTTCCTAGACGCCTTCCAGGTTTTCAATTTAAAATGGTGAGGGGGGAGGAGGCAATAGGAAGTTTGAGAACAGAGCGGAAGGTGGGGACCTGGCCGGGTAGGGCCGTGAATGTGCCATCTCTATGCCATGGTGGTTTGGCAGCATTAATGACCCCTCTGAGGACTGAATTTCATAGACTGAAATTGGTAGCAGTTGGCTTGATGCGGGGCTTTCTCCAGCCAGGTTCGGTGCACGTGTTCAGCTGCCAGGTAGACAAGGAGTTGTGTGTAACCAGGACTGTGGTTTTGCCACGTGAGTGTAGAGTAGAGGGTATGTGAGGGAAGGGCTGTAATGTGGAATTTAAGCTGGGTGAATTCGGAAAGGAGGCCATTCAGACAGAATGAGCCAGTGAGGAAGTGACTGGACCTGTGGACTCTAGGTGAGCCTATTGCTCGCCTCGCTGACTCAGCTACGCTCATACTGAATGTTGGAATAGTTGAAATAATTCTGAACGACGAGCTGGTCTGCACCCATGGACTGTTCCCCGATCACCTCGACCCCCGAGGCACGTCTGGACCTCTTGTCGGAAGGTGGATTTCTTGGGAGCTTGACTCTGGAGTTTCGTGTGGAGGAGGTTTGTCAGAACTTTTGTGGGCTCCACACCTACAGGGGAGAGATGGGAAGGAAGTGAGAACGGGGAAGAAAGGAAATGGTCTGGCAGAGCGAGGAGTTGAATAGTGGGTAAGTTCTCCACGTCGGCCGGCCCTACCTGTAGTTCTGAAGCTGGGCGGACTGAGTGGGCCACCTGGCCCGGCCCTTGGTAGGCTGGCCTCGCAGTGGACATGACCTTAGTGAGCTGGCTTCCTTCAGCTGACGCAGTCCTAGCAGAGAACCAGGCATTGTGCCTGCAGAGTCCCGAGCAGGCAGCTGGGTGACAAACCCCACCATCCGTACACAAACCTAGTAAGGAGGTCGGCGTGGTCAGAATCCACATTTCAGCCAATCTTTAGGAAACTATTACTTGCCACATTTGGGGTTCGTTTCCAAAAAGAATATGTACAATTTTTAAAAGCCTTTAAAAATACTTCTCTCTTATGTTTGTGAGGTCAGAGTTTCTTCATATAGTCCAACCAAAATAACAGATCACAAAAAATTAAAGGCAGAAGCAGATTAGAGAATATAGCTTTTTCAGTTAAGCTGGACTGGAGAAGACTTAAGATATTTAAACAGTGAACCTCTTTCCAGTACTTTTTTCTGTAAAATAGATATTTTTCATAAATTATATGTGTGGATTATTATTTTAAGATTAATAAACAATTTAAGATGCCTCAGTTTTTGTTTCTGTTATAGCACATACCAATACTTAAACATAAATAAGAGCTTTGCGAGGTTCTCAATTTTTAAGAGCATAAAGGAGTATGAAATTTAAAAATCCAAGAACCATTTCATTGTAAGAATCTTCCAGATCCCCTATTGCTGACTTTTAATGAAAGACTAAAATCTTTTAAGAAATTATGGTCTAAAAGAGAATTCTGTGTGCTATATGCATTATATCAGTAGACTTGTTCATAATATATACATTCATTTAATTTCTTCAATTTTATGGTAACATTTTATTTTCAGACATAATTGGGCACATAAAATGTGATGTGTTTGTCTTACTAATAGCTAGGGCTTTTTGTTGATTAAAAGCCCACGTACTGTATTAGTGAGATTTTTATTTGCTCAAATTCATTAACATCTCGTCTTGACTGACATTTGGATTTGACATATTGGAATCTAGTCTAAACAGCATGTGAATAGGTAAAGGAAGAAGTAACGTTGGGGAAAAACATTGTCTTTTTAAAAAGTGTGTAAGCTTTCGTGGGTGTTTTCATAAGACATGAAAAAGTGATCATGCTCTCACTATGTAAGTATCAGCCGTACGGCTGGAACTTAGTATCTTTTTAAAGAAAATATTCTAGTCTATGAAATAGTTAATATGCTTCTTAAAAGACTTGCTCATATAAATAACCTGTCTCCCATGAAATCTTTGTTCCCCAATTTTTAAAATAGTGAAATGCGTGTAAGATAAAATTCGTCATCCCAACCATTTCTGAGGATTCAGTTCTTCAGTATCAGGTGCGTTCACCATGTCAGGCTGCCGTCACTATCATCGAGCTCCGGGACTCTTTTCATTTTTTTTTAAGCTAAAGTCTGTACCCATGAAACACCAATTCTTTGCTCTTCCCCCTTGTGCCTGGCCCCCACCATTCTATTTTGTCTCTATCATTTTAACAAAGTTCCTTATACAGGTAGAATCATATAGTATTTGAATGTTTGAGGCTGACTTACTTAGCTTGGTATGATGTGCAACAGGGCTCATCCACGTTGTAACATGTATCAGAGTTTCCTTCTTTTTTAAGACCAGGTAAAATCCGGTTGTATGTCTACCCCGCATTTTGCTTCTCCATTCTTCCATCGATGAACACTTGGATTGTTTCCATGTTGTAGCTCTTGGGAATAAGGCTACGAGGGGCATGGGTGTACAGATACCTCTTCAAGGCCCTGCTCTCTGTTCTTTTGGGAATATGCCCAGAAGTGGGATTGCTGGATCATGCAGTAATTCTGTGGTTAACTGAGGAGCCACCATGCTGGTTTTCGTAGCAGCAGCACTGTTTTGTGTTTCCAGCAGCAGTGCACAACATGCCCGTTTCTCCACATCCTCGCTAACACTTGCTGTTTTCTGTTTCTTTGATATAATCATCTTAGTGGCTGTGAGGTGGTATGTTGTCCCATCAATTTGGATCTCCCTATTGATTCCTGACATTGAGCATCTCTTCATGTGTTTACTGGATGTTTGTCCTCCTTGGAGAAAAGCTCACTCAAGTCCTTTGCCCATTTTTAATCAGGCTGTTTGTTGTTGAGTTATCTATTATTCTGAATATTAATCCCTTCTCAGATACCTGATTTACAGGTATTTTCTCCAGTTCTGTGGGTTGCCTTTTTACCCTATGGATTGTGTCACCTTTTTACTCTATGGATTGTGTCTTTTGATACAAAAATTTTTTAAAAGTTTTCATGAAGTTCAGATTTCCTCTTTTTTCTTCGACTCTCTGTGCCTTTGGCATCACATCCAAGAAATCATTGCCAAATCTAATGTCTTGAAGCTTTTGTACTTCGTTTCCTTTTAAGACTTTTTATAGTTTTAGCTCTTATATTTAGGTGTTTGACCCATTTTTCAGCCAATTTTTCAATGTGGTATAATGTAAAGCTACAACTTCATTCTTTTGCGAGTGAATAAATATCCAGTTCTCCCAGCACCGTTTGTTGAAAAGACTGTCCTTTCACCATTGAATGATGGTCTTAACACCCTTGTCAAAAATCATTGACTGTATACGAGAAAGTTTATGTCTGGGCAGTTTTATTCTATCTCTGTGTCTGTCTTTATGGCAGTACTACAGTCTGTAGTTTTCTAGTGAGTCTGATAAGTTTAAAATCAGAAAGTTTGAGTCCTCCAGCTTTGTTCTGCTTTTTGTAGATTATTTTGGCCTTTTGGGGTCCCTAGAGATTCCATATGAATTTTAGGAAAGATTTTTCTATTTTTCTGAAAATCATATCTGGATTTTGAGGTGGATTGCATTGACTCTGTTGATCACTTTGGGTAGTATTAATATCATAACAACATTAAATCTTCTCATCCATGAGCGTGGGTTGTGTTTCCATTTATTTATGTTTTCTCTACTTTATTTCATCAGTGTTGTGTAGTTTTCATTGTGCAAGTCTTTTACCTCCTTCATTAAGTTGATTCCTAAGTATTTTATTCCTTTTGATGTATTGGAAATAGAATTGTTTGCTTTGCTTTGTTTTGGGATTGTTCAGTGTTAGTTTGTAGAAATGCAGCTGGTTTCTGTTGATTTTGTATCCTGCTACATTGCTCGGTTCCCTTATGAACCTTATGAACCTTATGAAATCCGCCAGTTCTTTTTTGTGTGTGGGATTTTTAGGATTTGGGGGGAGGGTTTTTTTCCTCCCTGCTTTCCACTCCGATGCCTTTTATGTATTTATTTTTTCTTTTCTAATTACTGTGACTAAAACTTCCAGTATCTGTACTATGTTGAATTTACGTGTTGAAAGTGGGTGTCGTTGTCTTGTTTCTGATCTTAAAGGAAAAGCTTTCCTCTTTTCACCATGACATGATGTTTGCTATGGGTTTTTCATAGACAAGCTTTTATTTTGTTGAAGTAGTTTCTCTTTCTCTCTCTCTAGTTGGTTGAGTGTGTGTGTGTGTGTGTGTTTATCACGAAAATGTGTTAGATTTTGTCAGATGCATTTTCTGATTCAACTTAGATGATCATGTGGTTTGTTTTCCTTAATGTGGCATATTGTGTGGACCGATTTTTGTATATTGAACTATTCTTGCATTCTGGGCATAAGTCTTATGTGATCATGGCATAAAATCCTTTATGCTGCAGAATTTGGTTTGCTAGCATTTTGTCGAGGAATTCCGCATCAATGCTCGTAGGAGATACCGTCTGCAATTTCCTTGTCGCATCTTTGTCTCCCTTTGGTATCTGGGTAATGCCGGCCTCAAGCCAGGAGTTAGGAAGTGTTCCCCCCCTCTTCTTCCTTTTTTTTTCTTAATTAAAAAAATTTTAGTGAAGTTTAGGAAGGACTGTTGTTGGCTTTTCTTAAATGTTTGATAGAATTCACCAGGGAAGCTGTCATAGCTGTCATGTTCAGGGCTTTTCTTGGTTGGGAGATTTTTTATTATTAATTCAGTCTCCTACTAGTCATCAGTCTTCTCACATTTTTTTTTTTTTAAGATTTTATTTATTTATTTGACAGAGAGACAGAGTGAGAGGGAACACAAGCAGGAGGAGTGGGAGAGAAGCAGGCTTCCCCCTGAGCAGGGAGCCTTTTGCGGGGCTCATCCCAGGACTTTGGGGTCATGACCTGAGCCACCTGGTGCCAGGGCTCACTTTTTCATTGTCTTCATAATGTAGTCTTCGTAGTTTTTTGTTTCTGGGAATTAGTCCATTTCATCTAGGTTATCCAATTTCTTGGTCTACAATTGTTTATAGTGCTCTCTTATAATCCTTTTTATTTCTGTAGAGTTGATAGTTATGTCCCCACTTTATTTCCTGATTTTAGCAATTGAAAAATTTTTTTTTCCCTTAATCCATCTATCTAGGGCTTGGCAATTTTGTTGATCCTTTAAAAGAAACAGTCTTTGGTTTCACTGATATTCTGTATTGTTTTACACTCTGCTAAAATCTTTATCATATTTTTCTTTCTGCTGATTTTGGGCTTAGTTTTTCTTTTTCTAGTTGCTTTAGTTGTAGAGTTAAGTAGTTGCTTTGAGAATTTTCTTCTTATTTTTTTTTATGAAGGCATTTATAATTATAAATTTCTTCCTTAGCAGTGCTTTCTCTGTGTCCCATGAGTTTTGGTACATTGTTGGTTTTGTTGTTGTTGTTGTTGTTGTTTTGTTTTTTGTTTTTTGTTTTAATTCATCTCTATGGATTTTCTGATTCTCATTGTGATTTCTTTTTTGGTCTTTTGGTTTAAGTTCAGTAACATACAAAAACTCCTCTCCTTTAAGTTCTATCAACCCTTTTCAGTTATTTATGTCACAAATTACATCTTTATACATTGTATGCTCCAAAACATAAACTAATAATTACTTTAAATGCATTAGTTTCTTAAGTTATGTCGGGAACAATATGTGGATTTATAAACCAAAGTTACAGTAATATTAACTTGTAGACTACTAATTTTTAAAAAAATGCATTAATCTCTTAAATGATGTAAAAAACAAAAACTAGAATTTCTATCTGTTTGCTTTTATTGAGGTCTTTATTTCTTCATTTGGATTTGGGTTGCTCTCTGTTATCCTTTCATCTCAACTTGCAGGACTCCCTTTAGCATTTCCTGCAGGGCAGGGCTAATGGTAATGAATTCATTCCCTCAACTTTTGATTATCTGAGAATGTCTTCATGTCTTCATTTTTCTTTCACTTTTGAAGGGTAGCTTTACTGGATATCAGATTCTTTGTTGACAGTTTTTTTTTTTTCCCCCTTTTAGTACTTTGAATATGGTGGCCACTGCCTTCTAGCCTTCAATTTTTCTGATGAGAAATCTGGTCATAATCTTATTGAGGATCCCTTCTGTGTGATGAATCACGTCTCTTGCTGCTTTTAAGATTCTTTCTTTGTATTTTGAAAGTTTGATTATAATGTGTGTTGTGTGGGTCTCTGAGTACATCTTACCTGGAATTGGTTAAGGTTTTTTGGAAGTTTATATTCTTGTTTTTCATCAAATTTGGGAAGTTTTCAGACATTATTTCTTTTAATATTTTCTCATTTTCTGGAACTCCCACAATGTGTATATTGATCCACTTAGAAGTGTTCCATAGGTCCCTTCAATTCTGTTCACCTTGAGCATGTTAAAACAGTCTTTCAAAAGTCTTTGTTTCTAAGGGTTCCTTGGTGACTCAGTCTGCCTTCAGTTCAGATCATGATTTCAAGCCCCATGTTGGGCTCCCTGCTGAGCGGTAAGTTTGCTTCTCCCACTTTCTCTCCCTCTGATCTCTCTTGTTCTTGCTCTCTCTCTCAAATAAATAAATAAAATCTTAAAAAATAATATATAATATATAAGCAAATATATATTATATGTAATACACATAAATAAATCTTGCTCTTTCAAACAAATAAAATCTTTTAAAAATAAAAGTCTTTGTTTATAGATCTGCCATTAATTCTTTTTTAGTAACTGTGTTGATTTATTTTTTTCCTGTGAATGAACTATACTATTTCTTTGTGTGCCCTGTGATTTTTGTTGTTGTTATTGTTATTTAGAATTAGATATTTGAATGTAACAGATAATTCTAGAAATCAGATTCACCCCTTCTATAGGGTTTGTGATTTATTTTTTTT
>RCUC01144544.1:0-56451 GCA_003697995.1 Taxidea taxus jeffersonii | reverse complement strand
TTTGATTTTGTTATTAATTGGTTTATATAGTTGGCTGCTCCCATGTTAGGGGCATAGATATTTAAAACTGTTAGATCTTCTTGTTGGACAGACCCTTTGAGTATGATGAAGTGTCCTTCCTCATCTCTTATTATAGTCTTTGGCTTAAAATCTAATTGATCTGATATAAGGATTGCCACCCCAGCTTTCTTCTGATGTCCATTAGCATGGTAAATTGTTTTCCACCCCCTCACTTTCAATCTGGAGGTGTCTTCAGGTCTAAGATGAGTTTCTTGTAGGCAGCATATTGATGGGTTTTGTTTTTTTGTCCATTCTGAAACCCTGTGTCTTTTGATTGGGGCATTTAGCCCATTTACATTCAGGGTAACTATTGAGAGATATGAGTTTAGTGCCATTGTATTGCCTGTATGGTGATTGTTACTGTATAATGTCTCTGTTCCTTTCTGGTAATACTTTTAGGGTCTCTCTTTGCTTAGAGGACCCCTTTCAATATTTCCTGTAGAGCTGGTTTGGTGTTTACAAACTCTTTCAGTTTTTGTTTGTCCTGGAAGATTTTTATCTCTCCTTCTATTTTCAATGATAACCTAGCTGGATAAAGTATTCTTGGCTGCATGTTTTTCTCTTTTAGTGCTCTGAATATATCATGCCAGTTCTTTCTGGCCTGCCAGGTCTCTGTGGATAAGTCTCCTGCCAATCTAATATTTTTACCATTGTACGTTACAGACTTCTTGTCCTGTGCTGCTTTCAGGATTTTCTCTTTGTCGCTAAGACTTGTAAATTTTACTATTAGGTGGCGGGGTGTGGGTCAATTCCTATTGATTTTGAGAGGTGTTCTCTGGGCCTCCTGGATTTTGATGTTTGTTCCCCTTGCTATATTAGGGAAATTCTCTACAATAATCCTCTCCAGTATACCTTCTGCTCCTATTTCCCTTTCTTCTTCTTCTGGAATCCCAATTATTCTAATATTGTTTCGTCTTATGGCATCACTTATCTCTCGAATTCTCCCCTCGTGGTCCAGTAGTTGATTGTCTCTCTTTTGGTCTGCTTCATTATTCCCTGCCATTTGGTCTTCTATATCACGAATTCTGTCTTCTGCCTCATTTATCCTAGCAGTAAGAGCCTCCATTTTTGATTGCACCTCATTAATAGCTTTTTTTATTTCAACTTGATTAGACTTTATTTCTTTTATTTCTCCAGAAAGGGTTTTTATTTCTCCTGACAGGGTTTCTCTAATATCTTCCATGCCTTTTTCGAGCCCGGCTAGGACCTTGAGAATCGTCATCCTGAATTCCAGATCTGACATATTACCAATGTCTGTATTGATTAGGTCCCTAGCCTTCGGTCCTGTCTCCTGCTCTTTTTTTTGTGGTGAGTTTTTCCGCCTTGTCATTTTGTCCAGATAAGAATCCTCTGTTCTCCTTGTTAAGTGAACTTGGTCTTGGCTGTATTCCTTTGATCTTCTGGGGGAGGGGCCTGTTGTAGTGATTCTCAGGTGTCTTTGCCCCAGGTGGAGTTGCTCCGCCCTTACCAGGGGCCGGGCTAAGTAATCCTCTCAGGTTTGCTTTCAGGAGCTTTTGTTCCCTGAACGCGCTTTCTGTAGAGTTCTGGAGGACGGGGAATGACAATGGCGGCCTCCCAATCTCCGGTTCAGAGGAGCTGAGAGCTAGGGGCCCCCGTCTTCAGTGCGCCTTCAGAGAAAAGCGTTTAATCCCTCCAGTCTCCCTAGCCCATGTTTGCGCCGGAGAGTGCGCGCGCGCGTCTGCCCGCCGACACTGCGCACACTCGCAGACCGCGCGCACCCGCAGACCGCGCGCGCCCGCAGACCGCGCTCAGAGAAAATCGTGCCTAAGCAGTCCCGTCTCACTGGCTTCTGGGAGTGCTCCGAGCTCACCCAGCCTGTGACCAAGCGTCTCTGTCTCTGGCAGAGTCCCACCTGGAGTCTCCGGACCCCGTAGATCCCTGAGCTCTCCCGGGTTGGAGTCTCCCCGGATCTTGTGGGGACTCCTCGCACAGAGCACCAGCCAGTGCCACAGAGCACCGGTCCGTGTCACAGACCACCAGGAAATCTCGGCTCTGTCTCCGCAGCCGACTTCCCCGCTCCAACACCTGTGAGCTCTGTGACACTCAGACACCCCCGATCCTTTTGTGACCCCGTGGGACCTGAGTCCACGTTGTCCCCGTGAGGTCTTCACCCCAGTTTAGCCTCTGGAGTGATGTCCCTCCGTGGAGCCGACTTTTAAAAGTTCTGATTTTGTGCTCCGCCGCTTGCCGGGAGCCGGCCCCTCCCCCTGGGGTCTATCTTCCCGTCGCGTTGGATTCACTTCTCCGCTGGTCCTACCTTTCAGAAAGTGGTCGATTTTCTGTTCCTAGAATTGTTGTTTTTCTTCTCTTCGATCTCCTGTTGGATTTGTAGGTGTTCGGAATGGTTTGATAGGCTATCTAGCTGATCTCCTGCTGGCTGATGTCGTCTCAGCCTCCTACTTCTCCGCCATCTTGACTCCTCCCCCCAGATTTTTTTAAGCTTTAAATTTCAAAGCATAGGGAAGAAAAATAATCAAGTTGTTCCCCAGCTTAACCTTTTTTTTACATTTTATTTTATTTTTTTTCAGTGTTCCAAAATTCATTGTTCATGCACCACACCCACTGCTCCATGCAATACATGCCCTCCTTAATACCCACCAGCAAACTCACCCAACCCACCACCCCTCTCATCCTCAGTTTTTTTCTCAGAGTCCACAGTCTCTCATGGTTTGTCTTCCCCTTCTATCTCCCCTAACTCACTTCTCCTCTCCATCTCCCAATGTCTTCTATGTTATTCCTTATGCCCCACAAGTAGGTGAAACCATATGATAATTGACTCTCTTTGTTTGACTTATTTCACTCAGCATAATCTCTTCCAATCCCGCCTATGTTGATACAAAAGCTGAGTATTCATCCTTTCTGATGGAGGCATAATACTCTATTGTATATATGGACCTTATCTTCTTTATGCATTCATCTGTTGAAGGACATCTTGTTTCTTTCCACAGTTTGGTGACCATAGCCATTGCTGCTATGAACACTGGGGTACAGATGGCCCTTCTTTTCACTATATCTGTATCTTTGGGGTAAATACCCAGTAGTGCAATTGCAGGGTCATAGGGAAGCTCTATTTTTAATTTCTTAAGGAATCTCCACACTCTTTTCCAAAGTGGCTGCACCAATTTGTGTTCCCGCCAACAGTGTAAGAGGGTTCCCCTTTCTCCACATCCTCTCCAACACTTATTGTTTATTGTCTTGTTAATTTTGGCCATTCTAACTAGTGTAATGTGGTATCTCAGTGAAGTTTTAATTTGAATTTCCCTGATGTCTAATAATGAACATTATTTTCATGTGTTTGTTAGGCATTTGTATGTCTTCTTTGGAGAAGTGTCTGTTCATGTCTTCTGCCCATTTTTTGATGCGATTATCTGTTTTGTGTGTGTTGAGTTTGAGGAGTTCTTTATAGATATTGGGTATCAGCCCTTTGTCTGTAGGCTCATTTGTGAATATCTTCTCCCATTCTGTGGGTTGCCTCTTTGTTTTGTTGACTGTTTCCCTTGCTGTGCAGAAGCTTTTGATCTTGATGAAGTCCCAAAAGTTCATTTTCACTTTTGTTTCCTTTGCCTTTGGGGACATGTCTTGAAAGAAGTTGGTGTGGCCAGTGTCGAAGAGGTTACCGCCTATGTTCTCCTCCAGGATTCTGATAGATTCTGCCTCATGTTGAGGTCTTTTATCCATTTTGAGTTTATCTTTGTATATGGTGTAAGAGAATTATTGAGTTTTGTTCTTATACACATAGCTGTCCAATTTTCCCAGCAACATTTATTGAAGAGACTGTCTTTTTTCCACTGTATATTTTTTCCTGCTTTGTCAAAGATTATTTGACCATAGAGTTGAAGGTCCATATCTGGGCTCTTTATTCTGTTCCACTGGTCTATGTATCTGTTTTTGTGCCAGTACCATCCAGCTTAACTTTTTACTCCACATTTCTGTGACCTTATAGTTCTTTTGTTTTGATACAACAGTTTTCTGTGATTTACAATATTCTAGAACTATCTAATTCTGTAGTGGCTGTACAACGTGTTTAATTGCTAGTTCTACTGTTGATATACTTTCTTTTCTCTTTGCTCCTCTTATACTTTGCTTTCTGATATAGAGTAATTTAATAGACACAAGTGACATTCTGAGCCAAAGTTATTTTCTTTTTAGAAGCAGGAAATAGGTATTGTCGAATTTGATCTTGCTTTTCATCTTTGTCAAATGTCTACTGCTGTGTAATTGCTTTGTATTGTGTGCACTTGAACTGTGTGAGGTGTGTGAAAATTGTTAAGTAGCACTGAAGATTTAACTAATTAACCCCTACCAGTGAATGAGCAATGCAGTTCTATTAAGTTTCCATGTACATAATAACAATTGACCTTCTGAAGGCTGTGTCCTTACTGTACTGATATGTGCTTCCAATATAAAGTTAAAGCATTTCTTATGTATAACTATGGGAGGAAATTGGCAGTTTGAATAAAGAAACATTTATTACTCAGATTTTACTACATTCTTTTGTGTTGAATCTTAAATAATGAATTTTTGAAAACTTAATCTTTATTTGACAAGATGAACTTCTGAAAACCCTTCATAATATGTAATGTGATTATTTGGATTCTAAAACACATCATTTTCCACCCAGATACATCACTGTAGAATTTCTGCCTTGTTGTTCACTGTGGTGATTGGTTGAATAATTTGTTTTAGTTTTGTCCTCTTTTGTTTGATTTTTCTCAGACATTTTTTCCCCACTACAGTAGTGGTGACTTCTTCCCTCTAAAAGATTAACGTTGTCTTGTTATTGATACATGTGACTAGATACAAGTTCATGTGTCAGTATGGCTAGAGAAAGAAGAGTGAAGAAGGAAAAAGAAAATAGAATCATTTTGTAATTGTTAAAGACTTGAGTACCTAAAATTTTAATAAAGGAAGTGCTGCTGAGTTCGATGACATATATATTATTTCTGAGACTACTGACTCATTCATTCATGTGTTAATTTAATAAAGTAATAAATATTTATTCAGGACTTAGAGTGCTCTAGATATTCCGCAACTGAAACTCCAAGAATAGAAAGGCTTCAATCCTTATCTTGCAGAGATGCTTTGTAAGGGGAAGACAAATATACAAACAGATATATAACATTGAATGCTGTCATTTCTCTGGAGGAATAAAAGTAGAAATTTCTGTGGGTTAGAGGATTCTGGTTCTGCCTTGAAAGGGGGGAGGGTATGAAAATCACAGAAGGCAAAAAAAAAAAAATCACAGAAGGCATCTATTTAATAGTTGTAGATATTTGGTGTTTGGTTGCCATATATTATGGTAGGCTAAAAATCCTGTAACAAAAAGCACCTGGCTCCATTTCAGTGATTATAGAGCACGAAGCTTATTCCCTTTATATGCAAAAATACAGGGCAAGTTTTCACACAGCAGGGCAGCCTGTGCACACAATTAGTTGGGCCAAAATAAAGGGCACTTGGAATTTTTAACACATACCTTCCAAGATCTCATGGGTACAGTTCTTCCCATCAGCTAAAAGGAAGGAATGAGGAAGGGTGTTTATAGAAGGCTCTATGGGCCAGACCTAGAAACAGTGTGTATCTCTTTGGTTCAGAGAAGCTGGAGGGCACTTTTTCACATGCCCCCTAACTGCAGTGCAAGATCAGGAGCTGAAAGATCTGGACAAAGGGATGATAGATTTCAGTGGATAACTGATGGGCTTTGCTCTCTGGAAAGACTTCAAATAAGAGGAACAATGGTATGGTCAAAGGTCCCTGAGTTTGGGCATGCTTGGTGTATTTTGGAAGAAAGAAGTTGTAGTTTGATAGAAGACATGCAGAAGCCTTTCAGTTTTGTTCTTTCAACAGTGGAGTACAGCTACTAAATGATTTTGAATAATGGACAGGTTTTATCATATTTTTATCATAGCCTATAAAGCTGATAAAGATGAGACTTTAACCTTAAGGTAAATATGTTCTATAAGCCAATCAGATAATTAAAATTTATGATTTTTCAGTTCTGGTAGGCAATCAGATACCCACTAGTACAAAATACCAGCTTAAGTACCAGCAAACTCACCTGGTTTACATAATACATTAGAATTATTATTTTAAGGAAACCGGAAGAAGGGTTATATTGAGAATTGAACTAATAATTTTTATCATAAAGTCTTTCAAGTGAGAAAGCAATACAGTATTTCTCCACTGAAAGTTATCACAAAGCTTTGGCACCCTTCTGCTTAAAGTCCATTACACTATAAATAAGCTTATATTTATTAAATTCCTACTATGCTTTATTAAATATATATTATATGTACATATATATGTATATGATTGGTAATTCTCACCAAGATTATTTTTGAAGTTCTCATTGTATTGTATTAAATAAAAAGAATGACTGCAAAGCACAGGACTAAAAATAGAGGTATATATGCCATAAGAATCATCAAAATTAATGTTTATCGCTTGTATATTTAGTCAACCAACATCTTTTTTTTTTAGCACTTACTATGTGTAAAAAATTGTTTTACATGCTGAGCCACATCAGATATTTTTTAAAAGTCTTTGTCTTTTTACACTTTATTTTTATTTATTTATTTATGTATTTTTAAATATATATATTTTTTAATTTGACAGAGAGAAAGAGCACAAATAAAGGGAGCAGCAGGCAGAGGGAAAGGAGAAGCAGCTCCCCACCAAGAAGGGAGCCTGATTTGAGACTGGATCCCAGGACTCTGGGATCCTGACCAGAGTTAAAGTCAGACGCTTAACCGACTGAGCCACTTGGGCATCCCAGGTACTTATATTTTAGAAGGGATACTAAATATAATGAATAATACAGTATGTAGTATATTAAATAATATAGTATGCTTAAAGGTAATATGAACAGTGTAAAAAACAGTAGAGTAGGTAAAAGAGGTTGAAAGGGCATGGGAATACGAGTTGCAGTTTTATATGGATTGCTCGGGGCTTACCTCATTGAAAGATGATACTTTAGAACAAAGCCTTACTAGAGTTAGTTGTGTAGATCTTTGGGAGAAAGACTTTTCAAACTAAGGAAGTGTCAATGCAAAGGCCTTGAAATAGGAACACACCTGTATGACATGTGAAAAAGTTCAAGCGTTAGCTTTACAGCTAGTGAGGGAGAGTATCAGGTGATAGGTCAGAGAGGTTACTGGGAAGAGATTGAAAAATCAGGCTATTAGAGAGACATTGGCTTTTATTTTCAATGAAATGAAGAAACATTGCAAGGTTTTAAGGAAAGGAATGACATGACATCCTCTTTGTTTTAAAAGATTATTATTGCAGCTGTGCTGAAAGTAGTTTGGTTTGCAAAAGAAAAAGCCAGAATATTTTTAGGAGGCTCTTGCAGTAATCCAAATGAGAGAGGGCATGGATGGTAGCATAGGGGTGTTGAGAAATGGTTGGATTCTAAAAATATGTTCAAAGACTCATCAATAGAATTGTGAGTTGGGCTAGACCTAAGATTTATTAGAAAGAGGGAAGTCGAGATAACTCCAGGTCTTCTGGCTTGTGTAACTATAAAGATGATGTTGCCCTCAACAGAAGGCCGGGTGAGAAGTCTGTTATGCATCTGAGGAGAGGTACTTCATAGATATTGAATGTCTGGAGTTCAGGAAAAAGATCTGAGCAAGACACAGAAATGTAGGATAATGGTAACAATTGGAAGCAGTTCAAGTTTGAAGTCTAAATTTGAATTTAATGAATGTATATGTAATGAAGTTGTCAAATTGTTTTTCTCTATTTTTTTATTGCTATATGACATAGTCCATAAATTATGTCTTCTATTACATATTTATGCAAATTTCCTTGAAAAAATGAAACTGTAGTCTTATAACCCCTCCATTGAGCAACAGAAGTAAAATATGTAACTTAACAAATCTCAAAAGAACACACTGTTAGCTCCCTCTGCTGTTACTAGAAACTCAGATATTAAGAAAATAGGCAAATACTCATGAGAACTAAACTAAATAACTTCTGGATATAAGAATAAGATAACAATATAAATAGAACATGAATTTAGAGTTTCAATAATTTTAAATGGGCTATTAATTTCTTCTGTTTAGCATTGATAATATATTAAGAATGTTAGCAAAACATTGAGCTTGAAATATTTTGTTCTCTTAAAATTTAAAAATATATATAGTTTTCAATTTTTTAAGTGAGACCACTTACTTTTTTGCCAGTTAAAACCACAGAGAAATGATTCAGGTCAAAAGAGAGTACTTAGTGACCATGGACTTAATTAGAATGATCAAGAAAAACAGGTACTGAAGATTTCCTATGTAGGTGGCAAGGCATAAGGTTTTGAGAAAGTTTATATCACATGGCTAAATATGGTAAAGCTCAGGAATTAGAGTTTAAAGAATGTTATATAAATGGATGTAAACATAAAAGATAATATGCAAGACAAGGTAATAGTAAAGCAAAGGCATACAAGGCCATTTATAATTAGTGCCCCACCTCTCTATCTAGGTAACATTTTATGACATTTCTCATTTTAAAGTCTTAATAAAACAGCTGTAGTTCTTCAACTGCATCATATACCTCACCTTTCTTTATGTAATTACTTGACTTTTTTCAAGAGTTAGCTGAATGACCTTCATAGGTAGGTAAGATGTCTCTCTTCTATACATTAAAATACAAAACAGTTCCTGAAATCAAATATGGCTAGCATTTCATCCTGGCTCTCTTGCCTCATGCTTGTGCATCTCTTGGCAAAATATTTAACTTTTCTCAGCCTTAGTTTTTCCTCTGGACATGGGAAATAACAGGTAATGCATATGGTTGTCAAAATAATAAATGAAATAATGTATATAAAGCACCCAGTATAGTTTGGGACACATTGGAGATACTCTGTGTGTTGTAGCTACTAATATCCTATAATTAATATCTTTCACAAAACAACCCAGTGTATGGTAACTGTTCATTTTTCTTTTTTTTTTTTTAAGATTTTTATTTATTTATTTGACAGAGATCACGAGTAGGCAGAGAGGCAGGCAGAGAGAGAGGAAGGGAAACAGGCTCCCTGCTGAGCGGAGAGCCTGACATGGGGCTCCATCCCAGGACCCTGGGATCATGACCTGAGCCGAAGGCAGAGGCTTTAACCCACTGAGCCACCCAGGCGCCCCTAACTGTTCATTTTTCTAAGTTTCTATTATAAGAATTCAATTTCTTCAAAGTAAGGAACTCTCTATATTTTCTATATTACCTTTAGAACCTAGTTGAGTATGGGGTATAATGAAAGCAAGCAATCAACACTGATGAATTAGTGAATGCAGAGGGAGTAATTACATTTTCAAGTGCTTCTTTAAATTGGAAAATTAATTTTAAGGCAAAGATATATTATAGAGTAATATACCATTAATTTCTAAGTCTGTGAATTAATATTTTAATGGAGTTAATAAATTAGACAATACTAGCAAAAAATCAAAAGTAAGTAATTTGCATTGGATAGTATTGTACATGCTTTGTTGCTTCTTTCTTCACGGCTTTCAAGTTATTAAATGTAATAGCAGAATGGAGGGACAGGTAATCATGTAAAATGATGGTTGTAACTAAGGCAACCATGTCACTTCTTTTTGTTTTTCTTTCTTTTCATCTTCTCTCAATCAATAAAAGCCCTCAAATGAAATGTAATATTGTGTTTATGCTAATTTTCCTTTCTGCTTGATTTTTTTCCAGGTGTGTTCCTGCTGTGCACATGGTAATTATTCCCATTTTTAAACAAAAAGGTACTCTTTTCAGAGAAACATTTAGGGCATTGCTTTATTAGAGCTTCTTAAAATTTGACACATAAAAGCAAATGGAAGTCACTCTTAATGGTGAAAATCCTAATATTTCAACAACACCAAAGTCTATTTTATAAACTTTTGGTATTGTAAAGTGAGGTTGTCAGAATATGAAAAGATTTATCAGTAGACAATTCCACTTGGACATATGACTTTCTTATTAAGAAACAGTTTAAAAATTAACTATATAATGTAAAAACTGTAATTTTCTATATAATTAATAGAAAACAATGTACTACTCCATGTTAATGATTTATTTTTGTTTAATAAGGAAAGGAGATAACATTTCAACCTGTTAAACTTCCCTGAGTTACCTATTTAAAATTCTACTGTTAGCTCTATTACCATGAGGACTATTTTTAGAAGTGACAATTTTAGTTTAAAAGCCTTGAAATAGGATTGGTTATTATCTAAATGTATGTAGTGGGATGAGATTGATAAGTAAAGTACATATCAACCAGAGGCATGGGAAACCATAATGCATTAGGAAAACTTCAAGTGAGAATGTATAACATTTAGTGAGGTGGAGGAAGGGATCAGTTCTGTCTCTTGGTTTAGTGAGGTGAAGGAAGGGATCAGTTCTGGCTCTTGGTTTTACAGGAAGAGAATTAGGTAGATAATTATGTGTAGTTATGAGTTTGGACTTTGACTAGTAGCTAATGAAGGAGAGTTTAACTTCTGTGCTTTGCTTATGGCTATATATTCTGCACCTAGCATGATGCTTGGAAATTAATGGACATAAAGTGTATTTTTGGAAATATTTTACTCAATGTACATTGTTACTTGAATATCAGAATGCTAATCTTGGAGCATGGTAAAGAATAGATTGGAAGAATGCAATACTGGTATAGAAGGATACGTGAGAAGGATCTTGCAAATAACCCAGCAAAAGAAGTTGAAATCCTCATCTAACGGTACTGCCATAACATTAAAAAAGATTGAGAAAGATGCAGGAGACATCTAGCAAATAGACACTGAAGGACCAGGTGCGGTGGATGAGCCAAAGTTACAAGTTTCTGATATGGGAAACTCATGGATAGTGTTCACTACCATAAGAATTACAAAACAAGGAGACCACAGAAAAAGATGCTGATAAGTAGATAGGACTAACAGGAGTCAACTTGGAGCCATGGGAGATTTCCAAGTGAATGTGAAGATTAGGAGGATGAGAATAACACCTATGAAAAAATAATGAGCAGGGGAATAATGCCAACATTATGAAGTACTTTTAACTAGATCAATTCCTATTGTTCATAGAATTAGAAAACACGAGCAACTAATAAGGTGTTTTAAAGAATAAGTACAAAGGGAGTTGTCATCAGAAAACCAATTTGAGCTGGTGTCCTTAAGAGGGTTTCATAAGAAAGATATGACTTCAGTTTTGATGCTTATTTCAACTTTTTTATATTTAATTAGTTTCCTTGTATCTTAGGGAAATTATATCTTCTTTTTAAAAATTTTAATGATGGTTTCATTTTGTATAAGCCCACATAGTTTTCAGAGAAAGATCAGAATCAGATAGGCATAGATTTGATATAAGACTCTGTTCATTAACAGTACTGTGATGGTGGACAAGTTACTTAATCTCTATGTGCCCCTGTTTCTATTCTTATGCTGTTGATAAAATGGCAATTGAGTTTCACCAGGTGAAATAAGATTCAACTGAAATAGGATGTATTAGATAGCGAATACATACAGGCAATTCTTTTATTGTGCTTTGCTTTATTTCATTTCATAGATATATATCTATATCTATATATATTTCATAGATTTAACTCATTTTGGAGGTAGACAGTTTCTAATTCTTTGTATTCCACAGAAATGAAGAGGATCTAATGAAATTGTTATTATATATTTTTTAAAGATTTTATTTTATTTGACAGAGAGAGAGAGAGAGATCACAAGAAGGCAGAGCAGCAGGCAGAGAGACAGGGGAAGCAGGCCCCTTGCTGAGCAGAGAACCTGATGGAGGACTGGATGCCAAGATCTGAGATCATGACCTGAACCAAAGGGAGAGGTTTAACCCATTGAGCCCCTCAGGTGCCCCATGTTTTTATTTATTTATTTATTTTTGTTAGATCACTTTATTATTTTTGGCAAATAACATAAATGGAGTTTTAAAGATTGAATTATTTTACTATAACAAATATCTTCCATTTCTACCCTTTAGGAGAGACAAGCTTTCTCTACTCTTATAGTTAATAAAAATAAAGAATTAGAAAATAATAGATTCTAAACAAAAAGATTTCATTGTAGGAATAACTGCTATTCATGCAAGCTACATTTAATTAATAAACTAATTGAAAAGAATCCAGCTCTATCCATCTCATTAATAAATTAACTTCTAAAGAAACCAAATATTTATGTTTAATAATTTTTTATCAAAACACGCAATATGTATTTGTTATTTGGGTCTCTTTTATACTAGTAATGACCGAATGATAACTCAATCCAGTTTTTTTAAACACTTAGAACTTTATGGTTAGGGGTGCCTGGGTTGCTCAGTGGGTTAAGCCTCTTCCTTCAGCTCAGGTCATTATCCCAGGGTCCTGGGATAGAACCCCATGCTGGGTTCTCTGCTCAGCAGGGGGCCTGCTTCCTCCTCTCTCTCTCTGCCTGCCTCTCTGCCTACTTGTGATCTCTCTCTCTGTCAGATAAATAAATAAAATCTTAAAAAAAAAAGAACTTTATGGTTATAAGATATTCTATAAGATTTTTTTAATTAATATATTTTGTTACAGAATATAATTCTGAGGGAAAACCGGCATAGAAAAAGATTAATGTAAACTTTATGGATGTTAGAGAAGGACATTTATATAGTTTCAAATAAGTGATTTTGTGTATCACTGCTACACAATTAGATTGTCAGAATTATTTAAACATGCTATAATAATTTCCTTTAAAATATAAATACTTATGTTTCATATCATTTTTAGCTATTTAAACTTAAAGCTTTTAGACATAAATCTAAAAATGTAAATAGGGTTCAATAGTTTTTCCAGATTATTTTAGGTCATTTAAGAGCAAAATAATTTGAGTTCTTTATGATCTTGGCTAAACTCCGAGAATGAAAGGATGAATAATCAAACGCCTGCCCTATGGGTGTCTTTGGGGATCGTTACAGCTACTAAAAGGATTTGACATAGTTTAAAAATCCTGACTAAACATGACAAGGAATAAGTTCCTGCCTCAGTGACAAGAAAAATGCATTTTCTAGTTGGAAGGAGCAAAGGTTAGGAAAGTCGTGCAGGGGCATTAAACCACAAAGGTCAACTTTCAGTTACCACAAACACCTCTGTCTTCATATAACAGACTGACAGTTAACACAGTGGATAATTACGGGAATAGATATATCTGCACATTTACAAGATTTCATTAATAGGGTAGATTTTCAGATCAGTGGAGAAATAGTATTCCTTTCAAAAAAAGTAACTGGATATTCATACCAAAAATATACAAAAAAAACCCACAAAAGTAACTATAACACTACTAGGAAAAAATATAAGCGTTGGAAGAAAATGTAATGACAAAAAATATTTAAACAAAACAAGAATCTATTAAATTGTTTACGTATTAAAATAAAGTGATAATTTTAATGCATAAATTAAAAAACTATTTAATAAGATACTCCTTAAACCTTAAAAGGAAAGCAATAAGGGGCTATGAGAGACAAATAATTACAAAAGCTATCAAAGTAATTTTCTATTTCTACTCATAATTTTGATGTTATTTGGGTAAATTACTTTGATTTGGATCAAAATAATCTGGTAATAAAATGTCAAATAAATTTGAGAAGATAAGGGAGGAGAGGCCATAACTGTTTCATTCCATTATCTTCAACTGTGGTATTATAAATAAGAAAGAGACACACGAGGACAGAGCAACACACCTGGTCCTACTCAAATTCTCTAGTACTCTTGAAAAGAGAACAACATTCTGTCAAGGGGATCATGGCCAGGAGTTTCAGACTGTGCAGGGAACATAGGAAGCAATGGTTCACAATGAGCCTGGCAATAGAAAGTCACATTCTTCAGGGCCTTCACTGTGGGGAAGCCTCAAATGACCTAAAATTTCTCCTCCCACACATTCTCAATATATAGTAGAGGAAATCACACCTTGAAAAATGTAAGTCTGAGGTCATTGATACTTAGAAGATTTTAAATAACTAGTAGGAATATAGGAGGTTTTTAACCCCTGTGTGGATGGATGAATGAATAAATAGTTAATGAGTGAATGAAATGGAATGAAATGAATTCCATTAATATGTTTCTTAACTACTCTCTCTATATATAAATATATATAAAATTCCATTAATATACTTTTTAATACTCATCACAGCCTTTCAACAAGTAATATCTGTGTACCATATACTTAAATTTTAAATAGTTTCTCACAAATGCATATTTTTTCTCTGATTCAAGGGGTGTGTTAAGGAAAGTAAATACTAACTAAAGCATAGTTCTTTTTTTTTTAAAGATTTTATTTATTTATTTGTCAGATAGAGAGAGAGCACACAGGAGTGAGCACAGGCAGACAGAGTGGCAGGCAGAGGCAGAGGGAGAGGGAGAAGCAGGCTCCCTGCTGAACAAGGAGCCCGATGTGGGACTCGATCCCAGGATGCTGGGATCATGACCTGAGCCGAAGGCAGCCGCTTAACCAACTGAGTCACCCAGGCGTCCCAGCATAGTTCTTTACATTAAAGTAGTACTTGCTCAAACAGATCAAAACGTATCATTTATTTACTTTTACCATTGAGTTTTTAAAAATTTCTTGACAATATTCTTACCTGGTTTTATTCACATGATTAATTGTTATATTAAACATTTGATTTACAGTTATGTGGTAGACTCTTGATTTCAGCTCAAGTCATGATCACAGGGTCCTGGAATCAAGCCCTGCATCTGGCTCTGAGATCAGCAGGCAGTCTGCTTTGTGATTCTCTCTCTCCCTCAGCCTCCTGACTTTCCCACCCCACTCTCTCTCTCTTTCTAAAATAAATAAATAAATCTTTCTAAAAAAAGAAAAACAAAAACATTTGATTTAGTGTGCATTTATATCCTGTTTTCTATTTCATGATATTTCTTGGTGTTTTCCAGAATTAATTACCATTTTAGTGGCAAAATAGCTAAGCAATTTCTGATACATTTAAGGGCAGTTATATTTTGACTTTTCTTCAACATTTAAGTTTCTTTTAAGTCTTAAGAGGTAGCTACAGTCACAACATGAATGATAATGTTTTTCTATTATATAACTGCTTATACTCTCTAAAGCCCATTTGTTATTAGCTTTTACAGGTTTTGAAGACTTATGTGTCCTGGTTATTGTAATAGGAAATATATGTCATATATTTGTAAAATAGTGGTATTTACCAAATCATTGGTCAATACTTTGGGCTTTATTTTTATGTTGGGTTGGTATTTTGTTTAGATCAATCACTGGTAATTGTACAATCATCAAATACATTCCTAAGGAAATAAACCTAAATGTTGACCTACTGTGTCACTGAAGGACATTTGAGTAAAAACTGCCTCCTGGGCTTCATTGTTTTTGAATGGATATAATACCCATACTTTTCTATCAGGATGTAAAAAGATAATATTGTGTTTAAAAGATTTTAAATTTATTTTTTAACAGTAGCTTTATTGAATGAAAAGATTTTGCATTGTACTTTAAAATTAGTTAATTTTAATTATTTAATTTGTATTTATATAAATAAATGGTTTTAAATATACTTTTGTTAATCTTGTTGTGGTACAATTTACATACCATAAGTTCATTCAAGTGTGTATTTCCATGACTTTGATAGATTTAAAGGGCAAACAATTACCACAAAATATCATTTACACAACCAATACCACAAACTATTTTTAAAGCATTTCCATTACTTCCAAGTGATCCCTTGTGCTCATTTATAAAGTCACTTATAGTTTCCACACCTAGCCCAGGCATTCGCTAATTTACTTTCTGTCTCTATGTATTTGCTTTTCCTGGACATTCAATCTAAATGACTCATTGTAATATAATGTGTTTTCTTTTGCATCTAGTTTCTCTTACTTAGCACAATCAGTAGAGGTTCCCCCACTTTGCAGCATGTATCCATATTCAAGTATTCAATCCTTTTTCATTGTCAAATAATATTTCATTATTTAGCTAACCCACATCTCCCCTTTTTTTTTTCTAAGATTTTATTTATTTATTTGACAGACAGAGAGGGAGAGAGGAGGAAGCAGGCTCCCCGCTGAGCAGAGAGCCCGATGCGGGGCTCGATCCCAAGACCCTGAGATCATGACCTGAGCTGAAGGTAGAGGCTTTAACCCACTGAGCCATCCAGGCGCCCCAACCACATCTCCCTTTTTAAGAATTCATCAGTTAAGGGACATTTGGATTGTTTCTAGTGTTTTGTCTGTCACAAATTATGCTACTATGAATAGTCAAGTTTATGTATGAACATACATTTTCATTTCTCTTGGGTAGATACCTAGGACTGGAATTACTCAGTCATATGGTAAATTTATGCTTAATAACTTTTTAAGGAAATTAGCAAACTACTTTCCAAAGTAGTTTCACTATATTACATTCCTACCAGCAGTGTATGAGGGGTCCAATTTCTCCACATCCTCATCAATACTCGTTATTGCTTGTCTTTCTTATTATAGCCATCCCTGTGGGCTTAGAGTGATATCTCCTTGTGATTTTAGATGCATTATATACACTAGGTTTCTTAGATGATTATTTAAGATATTATAGTATATTTAACTACCTAGTGCAAACATAATCTATATCTCTAGGATGCAGACGTAATTTTCTTAATTTTCTCTAAACTAATTTTCTCTAAACTAATACTTAACAAATGTAGATTCTTATATACAGGCATAGTCTCAAGGTTACAAGCCAACAGACAAACCTCCTAGTAATAGAAAAAGGCTCTGGTTTAAGCAGCATAGCAGTTAAAAGCCTAGGTGCTAAGTCACTCAATCTTTTTATGATTCTATTCCCTTGTCTGTAAAATGAGGCTAGTAATAATAACCATCCTAGAAATCTGTGTATGGATATTAGATGACTCAATATGTGTATATTATTCTGTATCAAATTAAGAAAAAGGTATTAAAAATAAAGGGAGAATCAACACAAGAAATTGATTGCAAATCTGTTGGAAGAGCGAAGAACAATAGGGGCATGACCCAGAGATAACAACTGCAGGAAGCTGCTACTGACCTTAGGGTTGTGGAGAATAAAGACCACATTTTTCCATGATGCCACTGGAGCACTATTGCTGCCATAGTCTACTGTTAGAAATGCCTCTGTTGCCACTGAGAAGGAACCAGAAAGCCCCTAGGAGCCAAAGAGCTACACTCCTCTTGCTGCAGTGGTTGAAACCACAAGCATATACTACCAGAGCATGGGCTTCCCAACCAATGCCAGAGCCAGAAGTATCATCATTCCCTCCCACCCATCTTTTCCTCTTCTAACTTCAACCATGAGCTCCCATTGGTAACTGACCTGGCAAAGAGTCTGGGGAGGAAACACAGTTCTCTAGTCTTGTAGTACAGAAGACAACAAAAGAGGGTGAGATAGGGATGAGAACTATCAGACAATATTGGGAAGAATAGATAAAGCTCAAAGAGCACAACCTAGTACATTAGTAACTGTTACTATTATCAGATTTATTTTCACTTTCTAAATAAATAGTCTTATGAAGACTCAGAGATGACTGAATTCAGAATAAATATTGACTTAAATTTTATGGTAATATGTATGTTCCTTATTTTTTTAATGGGCTGTAATCTCCAACCCAATGTCTGTTCAAAGCACTCCCGTCAACAAATATATTATTTTCTCAAAAACTCTAATCTGCTGCTTCTAAAATTTTTGGATTCCAGTTCTAATTTAAATTCCAACCAGTACTGAATTATAGATACATGGAGATAACGTTACCTTATTTCCATATTTAAGGTCTTTTTACCTTCAGACTTTGGAGCCCAATTTCTCGGATGCATTATGTTTTGTTTGGTAACCATTTTCATGTAAATTGGGGTTGAGATATCAAATATAAGAACTGTCTAGCTATAGAGTTTCCCAGATCTTAGATTAAGAAAGTGTTCTTATGATAATTGATCACATCTGGCAGTGCCAGTTACATCACTTCACATGTGCAGAGTAATAAGTAGATTGAAATATCAGCAAAAGAATTTTGCCTTCTGGTCACATCTCAAGTGAGTACATTTCTAAACAAGTAAAACACATTTGAGAGCTATGTTTGTAATGTCTGATTTCCCATAAAACAAAATCTTAACATCTCCATCTGCTTTTGCAATCAAGATAAGAAAAATGTATACAGTGAGCAAGACAGAAATATCATCTAAATTTTATTCTGTAACAATATCAGGATCACCTTGAACTGTTGTGCCAGAAATACTTATTTACCGTGTTTAAATTGCTCCATTTTTGAAAATGACCTTAAATTAACAATACTAATATTTTTAGTAATATTATTTTCTCCTTTTCTGTATCTCTCCACATATGGGTGGATATCTTTAGTGATTCACAAATTCTTACACTATGACCCTGAAGATGAATATACATGCCAGTAATGCTCATATGATTGAAAAAAGTTATAACTTAAATATCACATAATTGAGACACCTGGGTGGCTCAGAGCGTTAAGCCTCTGCCTTCGGCTCAGGTCATGATCTCAGGGTCCTGGGATCGAGTCCCGCATAGGGTTCTCTGCTCAGCAGGGAGCCTGCTTCCCCACCCCCTCTCTCTGCCTGCCTCTCTGCCTACTTGTAATCTCTCTCTGTGTCAAATAAATAAATAAAATCTTTTAAAAAAATCACATAATTTATTCCATACTTTTATTGAATAATTTGAATTTAATTATATTATTTAGAAATTTTGTACTTAAAAATGTAAGAAAGTTCCATCATGCTCTAGATACTGAAAGAAGGAATACACAGAATGCATTATGAAAAGTAACGATGCTTTGACTAAAGAAAAAAATCAGGGAAAGAAAGGCTGTGCCACCATTTTTTAAATTTTTATTTATTCATTTAGCATGTTATTTCTGAAGTACTTATGATATGCCAAGCACTATAAAAGATTATAGAAATACATTGCAAAATAAGAAGACCCATTTTGTCCATTGTGATGGTTCATTTTATGTGTCAGCTTGACTGAACTAAGAGATAGCCAAAAAGTTGCTAAAATGTTATTTCTGGGTGTGTCTGTGACAGTGTCTTTGGAAAAGATTAGCATTTGAATTGGTAGGTTGAGTAAGGAAGACCATCCTCATTAATGCCCTGGGCATCATTCAAACCCTTGCGGACCTGAATAGAGCAAAAAGATGGGGAGCAAATTTGCTCCCTTTTGCTTAAGCTCAGACATCCATCTTCTCCTGCCTTAGACACCAGCACTCCTGGACCCCAGGCCTTTCGACTCACACTGAATTATACCACCAGCTTTCCTGATTCTCCAGTTTGGAGACAGCAACCCACAGGACTTCTTGGCCCCCACAATAACATGAGACAATCCCTAGAGTAAATCTCTTTTATATACATATCCATATATATCCTACTGGTTCTGTTTCTCTGGAGAACCCAGAATTTGCTATTGATAGCAGTTCCAGAAGAGTGGAGTTTTATGGATGAATTTTCCAAACTGGTTCTGGGATTTCTGGAATTGATTCTCTAATCTGATTAGATTTATACATGCAAATGATTCTATGAACTGATAGTCCATAGCATGAACTGTTTATAGAGATATACAAAACTGTCTGCACTGATTGACCACTTATAAGAAGCAAAGAGTTACGTGACTCTGTACATAATACTTTTGGATATTTTTGGAAGACTAAGAAATATAATGATGGTTGGCTGCTCCTAATATCACTGAATAAAGTGGTAAGAGAAAAGGATGAGCTCAGGGATTCAAATTCCCAGCTCAGAGACTGCATAAATGACCCAAGATCTTCCATGTGTGTCCTGAAGGAGAGAGCCTTATCTCTTGTAGCCGCAGGATTGACAATGCTAAAACTCTTAACACAGGACTTCATCCTGTTCTTGGCTAAATTAAGTTGAACTCTCAGCAGCACAAGGTATCTACTGTTAAAGTGAGGGTATTGACTGAGAAAGAATGGGGGTAAGTTGAGTTGGCGACATGAGGAAAGACCTTGATGAAACTGAAGATAATGAGCCCTTTAACTCTGATGACTCTACTTTGTCAGTGCAAAGTAGAACATGGTCTCCCCACGTTCAGTGGAAGTGGTCTAGTAATCCCGGATTTTCAGTTTTGTTTTAAATGCCTGGTGTCAGAAACCACATCTGCACACCACTTTCACATAATAATCTACTGGAATGCTGAGCATTTTGTGTTTAGTTAGTACATAGTTGTTTATTCTTTGATAAAGAAAGAAAATTTTCAGTATTTGATCCGATTAACATAGAACAATACTCAATAGGTGAATGAGTGAATAACACCTAACAATACAGAATTATATATTTCATTCTGCTAGAAAATCTGAATACATTTGCATTTAATTAAGAAATCACAAATAATTAGGACATTTGACTGTCATAATATTTAATTACCATTTATGAGCATAGAGGAAATTATGACTGAATAAATATTTAGGTTCTTAGTTTAGAATTTCATTCCTTGACATTAGGATTTATGCCATTCTTTAGCTAAAGACTTAGTTAGGGAAAACGATTAGAAAGATTTCCAATTCATTACCATATTGGTAAATCACGTAGACAGAAATTTAAAAAAAAAGCCTGTTATGTAATTTGTTCTTTTGTGGTTGGCTGGAAAAGACAAAGGAAATGCATTGAGGAGTTTTATTTATAGCTAGAATTTAGGAATAGAAAAAACACTTCCATTAATCTTCCATTCATGACAAATTAAATGTATTTTTATTTCAATAGCTTCTTTTACAAAATTATCTCCTTGTTCCCTGCTTTTAGCTAATATATCTGTCAGGTATAATCTTTCTAATAGTGAGATACTAAACAAGCTGGTTAGCAAGCTTCCTTCTAAGCTTACAGAATCCGTATGACACAATATACCAATGAGGAGGAGTACACTCCTTCGTCAAAATAAGCCAAGAAGAAAAATGCAAGAGGCCCTAACCTTTAGGTAAGGTGCTTAGAGCTCCCTGTCCCTCTGGTGGAGTCAAATTCTTCCCTGTAGCAGCCATTATTCCTTCCTCTCACCGATGAAGTACAAACCTGCAGGTGACCATCTACACTGACCATGAGCGTATGCCTATTCTCTAGGGGATAGAGTAGGGCTAGACAGAAAAACTGGTGAAGCAATGAAGCTTATCTTCAGAGCCCAAGCTCTGTCCTTTCTTCTTCTTCTTTTTTATTTTTTTAAGATTTTATTTATTTATTTGACAGAGAGAGATCACAAGTGGGCAGAGAACAGGGGAAGCTGGCTCCCTGCTGAGCAGAAAGCCCAGTGTGGGACTCAATCCTAGGACGCTGAGATCATGACCAGAGCCAAGGCAGAGGCTTAACCCACTGAGCCACCCAGACACCCTGTCCTTTCTTATTCTTTCAGAGAGCCAGAGTCTAATCCATAGTAATGGTTGAGAGGAAGAAATTGTTGCTGCTTCATGTTAATTGTGGTGAATTCAAGTACACTGTGAGGATTTCCATTGTTTTCCCAATAATGTGTATAGATACAGGGTTTTGGTTTTTTTTGGAAATGAGAAATGAATCTGTTATGTTTTGTGACTGCTGTGATTAAATATATGTGGATCATCATTGCTATCTATTTTCACCATTCTGACAAAAAAAAAAACAAACACACACACACACACAAATGCTTAGGTTCTTTTAAAAGAGCTTACACAGCAGGATCCTGTTGTGGAGACCTCTAACGAGAAATTTGAGAAAGTGATTTGCAGAGTTACACCTTTAAAACTATATTTATACCTAGAATGACATGTCATTTCTCAGTTATGAACCACAGAAACATGTTTATAGGCCCGGGGATGAAGAAAATAAAAGGCTAATTTTTCTGAAATAAAAACAAAATCCACACATATAAACAAAAGTACAAGCTCTATGAAATCAAGAAAACTGCCAGACTAGTTTATCCATCTATGTTCAGCTCCTATCTTATGTCTGATACATAGTGAGTCTTTGATAAATACTTGTGACTGAATGAATGAGTTTAGTAATCTGCAGCAATAAGGTACTCACTCAGCCTTAGTGAGTAGAAAATTCTCTATTGCATTTTAAGTCAAGAAAACTAATGCATAATATTAATAACAGAGGAGTTAACGATACTTAATGAAAAGAAGTTATGTATGGACTTGCCTGACCTCTGTGGTGATATAAAATATCAAAGTTGAAAGTAAAAATCTATAAATATTTCACCAGCTATGGCTGTGAAAGGGAGCGCTCTTATTCTTTCACAAGAAATATCTCTAGATAGGCAAAGACAAGCCATTCAACTGTAAGAGCTGGAAGAACATATTTCTTGGGAGCATTCAATACTCCAAAGTGCAGGCATATTTTTTTAAACTGAAGACCTAAGATGAGCTCACTCTCTCTCACTGCAAATCTCATGGCGGTCCTGAGCGAATCAGTCAGCACAAGAGTAAGAAATTCTGAACTCAAATATTTGCTCTATTTTTATTTTCTCAAAAATTTATGCTAAAACACTTAACCCAATCAGGCACTTCGCCCACAGAGTAGATTGAATAACCAGATCCATCAGCTCTTAGCTACTCAGTGAGATCTCCCTTGATACCCATCTGAAAGTGAACTTCCCCAGTCAATCCTCATAGAGCTAATACTTCATGGTATGCATCATCCTAAAATGATCTTGTTCATTAGCTTGTATCCCTATCCCTTCCTAACTAAGCTAATGCATGTGAATACTGTAGGAGGGCAGAAATATAGTCTGTGTTTCTTTGCTATAATTACCTAGAACAGTATCTGACATATAAGAAAAGCTTGATAAATATTTATTAACTCCATATTTTTTGATTAAATGAATGAATGAATGTTCTGCAAATCCACTCATCTTTGACCTCCTGAACTGACTTCCTTAATAAGAATTCTGCTCAGAACCTACCTCTTACGTCAAACAAATCTCACATTAATGATGTAAGCTTTAATACTCATACATTCATATATTATTGTTCTGAAGGAGACGGCAGAGGTAGCAGCTACAGGATGATAATGGAAAAGAGAATTACTGTAGGAAAACTATGGACTTAAATTTCTCAATTTAAAGATCCAACAACCACACACTGAACAGCTATGACTTTATCAAGTTCAGTCAAATGAGTTAACCTTTTTCCTTGACTTCTGGCATTATATAAAGGAAAATTCTTTTGGCCAGTTTATTACCTGTAAAGTAATCAGATTTGATAGAACTGATTTGACCAAACTATTCTGTATCTGTAAATAGCTAAGGTTTTTTGCTATTAGTGGTGGTGGTTGCTGGCAGTGGTTAGTGGTGGTTGGTCATATGGCTGCAAGGAGAGGAAAGGGGAGAAGGCAAATGGGAATTGTGATGTGGAAAGAATGTGACACTTCTCATCCTCACTTATGGCTAAAAATCTCTGTATCTCAGAAAGATATGTTCTTTCCTGAGAAATCCTTTTATTTAAACACATGTAATGGATATTTGTTACATGTTCAGTTCTAGAGAATTAAGGATGAATAATTTTCAGCTTTTTTTCTGTAAGTAGCTAACAATAAAGATAGAAAAAGAGTGAGAGAATGCAGCCTTGCTCTGGATAGGAAAAAAAATTTGAATTAGGTGAGAGTATAAATGTGTAATTATGACATGGGACTGGGCATTTATTACTGAGGTGAGATTTTTCTTGGTACTAAAAGTACCTAAAGGACTTTCTATGATCTAAGAATGAAAACAAAAACAAACAAACAAAAAACTATGTGTCTTACAGGAGACTTCATCAACGAGAATAATAGTCTATATTTTCAGTCAAAGAAAAAGATGTTTTTGGTTTGTTTGTTGTTACATTTTTACTTACACAACAATAAGTTCAGCTCATTTTAAGTACAGGTTACAGTGAAACAATGCACAAGAGAGAAGCAGAAGCAAGTGAGCAATTGATCCCAGAGAGATACAGAGATTTGGATGGTAGAAGGAAGTTCTTTTATTCTACAAAATAAAGACAAGTAATTGAAACTTTGGTTAAAGTAAGGAATCACTAAAAAGGAGTATATACTTACTCTAAAAATTCCTTTTTAAAGATTTATTTATTTATTTGAGAGAGAGAAAGAGAGGAAGTGTGCAGAGGGAAGGGGAGAAGCAGACTTCCTGCTGAGCAGAGAACCTAACACAGGGCTCTGGGCTCAATCCTAGGATCCTAGGATCATGACATGAGCCCTAACTGACTGAGCCATCCAGGCAGCTCAAGATTCTAATTATTTTTTAATGTAAATTCACATTTATATCCATATCTTTTCATGGAGTGCCAAAGCCTTTTCTGTAAGTATAGGTCCACTAATTGTGGAATTGTTGTGGTATTTTTTGCATAAATGAAATGCATAATGTATCATTTGTAAGTTCTGGTTTTAATTTTTTTTTGAATGAAGCAAGAACTTAAGTACCCTTGTGAAACATTCTGAGTGAAGAATTTTTCTACTTTTTTAAAAAATAATTTTCTCCCATCTTTTGTGGTTTCACACTCCTATTTAACTGTAAGTTGGTAATGCATCTTTGTCAAGCATTTCCAAAGCATTCAAATTACATTTCATAGAAAAAGCCTTTCCAACTATATGCTATTTTACTTCATCAATTTACATAGCAATTGCATTATATGTTTACAAAAGTACAACCAGCATAAAAGGGTTAGGGAAACAACACAAACCACTTTAAGCATACCAATAAACCTAAATGGCAGAACTGTTGGATCACAGGAGGTTATTAAACACAAGTGTTTCAAATGCCATGAGAGAATTAATCAGTATGTTTTAGAGACAGGATGGGAATCATTGGCTAATGCAATGTATTTGTAAATTGGAAATCAATTAAAAGAGCTTTTTTTCTAGTTCCTGATGGCTGTCCAATTTCAGGTGACTCCTGACATCCCAGCTGCCCTTCCTGCAATGCAGCTCAAAAAAAAAAAAAAAATCCAAGCTCCTTAAAATACACTCCCTTCCTTGCTGACTAAAGTAGTAGTATGTGTCAAATATATTCAAATGTATTCTTTTTTTTAAATTTTTTAAAAATTTATTTGTCAGAGAGAAGGAGAGAGAGAGAGCGAGAGAGCGCACAAGCAGGCAGAGAGGCAGGCAGAGGCAGAGAGAGAAGCAGGCTTCCCGCCGAGCAAGGAGCCCATGTGGGACTCTATCCTAGGACCCTGGGATCATGACCCGAGCCGAAGGCAGCGGCCTAACCCACTGAGCCACCCAGGCATCCCTATTCAAATATATTCTTAAGAAACATTGATGAGTCCTAGCCTGGGTCCATAGATTAGCACAGACATTCTCAAAGTTTTGGCCCAATTTTAGTATCATTTTTCACTCCAGATAGTAAAAGATAAATATTGTCTTTTTATTTATATCTGAATACTCATTCTCATATATAAGGGATGACTTCGTGTTTTACATAATAATCATTGCTGATAGAATATCTGATTTGAAAAAGTAGGTTTTTGGTTTTGTTTTTCAGAGCAAACATCAGAACAATTTCTGAGGTAGACTGTTTAAATAATTTTGACAGCCAATCTAATAAAGGCTTTAAGAAAAATTTTTCACAGTTGAAATTGAGTATGAATTGTTTCCTCCAACAGGTTCTCAATTCCAAAATTGGTATTCTGGGTTTTCATAAATTGATTTAGTGTGTCTTGTCAGCATTCAGCTCCAATTTTTTTTCATCTACTGCCTTTGTTCTTTGATCTTTTGGAGGTCTTTATGCCTGAACCCAAGAGATATAGCTCAATGCATAGATAACTTGTTTTTTCATCAAAATTTTTTCTCTTGTATTATTTTAATTCAAATTAATTAAAAGTGAAGCCCAGGTAACCTATCAACTCATAACACTGTAATCAATCACCTTTATTTGTATGATCAACCAAAGAATATGTGCATTCTTTATTATCCCCCAAACAGTATTTACTTCATTATAATAAGCTGTTGGCTCTCATCCAACTATCCAGAAAATGCATTTCCTTTCTTCCTGCAGTTCACTTTTTATGGACTTAAATTTAGGAGATTTCCAAGGCCTCTGTGCTTGTCTTATGGTCACCCCAGAAAGGAGTTCTTTTCATTTCTGAAATAAACAAGGTCCCTGTTAAAGAGAATATCCACAAATAGAGTATTGTATTGAGTCATTAAGATTGAAATCATTTGAATTGACTTATTTTGACTGAATAACAGGGTAGATACTTTTATTTTACCTATTAATTTCATGGTGCCTGTCTATAAGAAAAGGGCAGAGGCAGATTTGACATTATTAAATATTCTTTCTGGATTTTCTGTGGTATTTTCCCATAATAGGTTTCTTAAGCTTCCTGATTGAACATATGGGCTAAAAATACAAATACATCCTTTAAACACACAAAAAATTCCAAAATTATGAAATATTTTCAAATGAAGGCATGTCTTCTTTATGAGGAAATGTGACCAATTAGAGCTACTTCTTCACATTTCATAAACTTTCTCAGTGATTTGTAAAGCCCTCAGATTTTCCAGTGACTTAAGATAGTCCAAACCCTCTCCCTCAAGGCAAGAATCCCTTTTCCATCATGGGGTCACCTTTGGTTTCACTAGAAGGTGAAATACTAGTGATCTGTGAAGCCATTCTAAACCAGACTGCTTAATTTAAAACGAGATTTTTAAATTTTATTTTATTTATTTATTTTTTTAAGGTTATTTATTTATTTATTTGACAGACAGAGATCACAAGTAGGCAGAGAGGCAGGCAGAAAGAGAGAGAGAGAGAGAGAGAGGGAAGCAGGCTCCCTGTGGAGCAGAGAGCCCGACGTGGGGCTCGATCCCCGTGGGATCATGACCTGAGTGAAAGGCAGAGGCTTCAACCCACTGAGCCACCCAGGCGCCCCAAAATGAGATTTTTTTAAATTGTTGAAACAAAACTACATATCTTAATGATTGTGTTCTGCTGCAGTTAATTTTGTTTTTTGGAGTTACAGACAAATAAATCTGTTTTCTCTTACAAGTAGAACAAGTTCAGACTTAAGGCATGTTCCCACGAGTATTTTATTTCCCACGAATGTTCCAACTGTTCCTTCAACCACTTTTTATTTGACATGGTTTACAGATTCAACACCATTCTGAACATTCCCACAGCTCCATTCTAGTTTTGTTATGATATTTGTTAAAATGTAATAAACAGAATTTAATAAAAATGTAATTACAATAATCCTAGCATAATGCAATGACTATTTCTATCAGGATGGCATCTTGGAATCTGGATGAAATGTTAATGCATGTTTCAGTTATTTTAATTTGTATGCTGTCTTGTATAAAATGGTAATTCTTCCATAAGTTTCTGTTACTTATTCTGAATAAGACAACACGGAAGAGATCATTTTTTGTTGTTTAACATGTTATGGATAGTTTTACAGTCTTGTAGTAGCAGCCTTTCAGATTTCATAACATTTCATTCAGAATAGCTGTCAGAGTCAGTAATCTCCTTGATATCTTTAAAAAAAAGTTACTTTGCTTATGAGTATTTACAGAGAAGTGTTGAAAGTGTTAATACTGTCATATCAGTAATTTTAAGTGGGTGGCCTATTGTGATATCTTAGAAACTGCAATGTGAGATTTGAATTATCAGTGGCCTTTGAATAGACTGGCTATGAGCTCTCATGCCTCTCCCTAGCTCCTTTGTACATTACTCTTGTCCACTTAGGAGGCCATTTTTTCTAATTTCTACAGTTGTCACCGGTGGATGCTTGGTTGAGATTTAAAAACAGAATGAAAATAGTGTCCTTAGTTTGGTTGCAGATGCAATGTATGAATCTAGCTATTTATTCTGTAAAGAAAAATCAATTAATGTATGACTTCAGAATATCTGTAATAATAAGGGAAATATTTTAGTACCAGAAGATAATTTATTGTTATAGTTTGGTGTTATTTACTACATAACTCTAATGATAAACTATCATAATCATGTATTTTGTTTGTTCCTTCATTAAGCACATTTCCTGATTATTTGTTATGTGCCTGGCACCTGCGAGGCTTCAGGAAAACAATAGACAGATCATGATTTTGCAAGGCTTTTTGGATGAGATGTTGTCATGTAGCGAACTGTCCTCCAGTTTAATTACCTAATACCTGAATCTCTCTCTCTCTCTGTTTCTTCCTTTTTTTTCTTTTGGTGGGCAGCAAAGCAAAGTTTATTGAGTGATAATAAAGTAAAATTCACTAGGAGTACAAAGCTCCCAAAGGTGAAGGGGACCCGAAAGTGTTGCCCATACCTGAATCTCTCTTAAAATGGTAATTTGCCTCTAGAAATCTTATCAAATATTCTTATGACAGGGTGCTCATTATCTGCTTTTCTCAGACACTAGGAAAATAATTTTTTTTAATTTATTTATTTGTCAGATAGAGAGAGAGAGCGCAGGAGTGAGCACAGGCAGACAGAGTGGCAGGCAGAGGCAGAGGGAGAAGCAGGCTCACTGCTGAGCCAGGAGCCCGATGCGGGACTTGATTGGGATCATGACCTGAGCCAAAGGCAGCTGCTCAACCAACTGAGCCACCCAGGCGTCCCAGGAAATAATTTTTTTATGTCTGTTTTCTTTTCACTTTTGAAATGAAGTGTTTGAACTAAGCTATGTGTTTGTTTTCAATTCTAACTTCAACTATTATCTATGTGGCCCACCTTCTTTGCAGGAACTCTATAGAGATAATAATTACATTGCTCTCAATTTACAGGCTAACTGTAAATTGGCTTCCCAGCTTTGGGAAAGTACTTAATCTAAAACTCAGATTTATCTTTTATATGAGGAAATATTAACGCCTAGCTATATGGTGGTCCCAAAGAGTAAAATGACCCAGTAAAATGCTTTGTACAGTTCCACTGTTAAGGGCTAGGCCAAGGGACATGGTGCAGTGGTCCACATGGGTTTGCCAGGTTATCTGTCCAGTACCCCCATGTCACCCCTAGAATACCATTATAGTCTAGCTCTTCGCTACTAGCTTTCAAAACCAGATTTCTTTTTTCCCCCTCTTTCTTTTGTGGGGGGAAGCTTTAACCTATTCTAATATCTTTTGTTTCTTTTTTAAAAAAAAAATTATTTATGTATTTGAAAGAGAGAGCACAAGCAAGAGGGGCAGAGAGAGAGGGAGTGGGAGAGAGAATATCAAACAGACTCCCCACTGACCACAGAACCTGAGGTGGGACTTGATGTGGGGCTTGATGTGGGGCTAGATCCCACAACCCTGATATCATGACCTGAGCCAAAACCAGGAGTTCCCAAGCTTAAACGACTGAGACACCCAGGCACCCCTGATTTTCCTTCCAACATTTTTCATTGATTTCTTTGAGACAATGAAGCAATTGTAATTAATAAGCCTTACCTGTATGGGTTCTTAATATCTTATACCTATCTTATTAGCAACAACAAAGATAAATGAAGGGGTGTTATACTTCATGTAGGTTTAATGTGCTGCTCTATTTTATTTTCATCTGGGGAAACTCCTAGTTGGATATCTTGGTTAATTGTTTTCTCTTTCTCTGTATCTATTTTCTTCCTCATTCTTTTTTCTCTGTAGTTGGATTTCTGAAGCCAGGACCTCTCCTTTGCTTGTCCTTAAACTAGAATAACATTTAATTTTATTGTATTTAATAGACACATTTTCTGACTTTTAAACTTAATTTAAAGTATACACCCAAGCAAAAATAGTCACATCCTGAGTTGATATAATGCCTTGATTAAAAATCACTAGTTTTCATTTTTTCTAATATGGAAAACATAAATTTATGAATATGCACAGAAGTGGGTTTTCATTTCAGCTCAATCTAGGCTACATTCTCCACTGGCTTAATTATTCTTATAATTTAGGTAATTTAGTTTTAAATGTGCTTTTGAGTAAATGATTCCATCAGCAAATATTCTTGGTGTTAAATGCAAATTTAAACAAATTCACTATGTTAGTCAACTAAGAATATTAGAGTCAAGAACTGAAATATCAGATATGAATATTGATTGGATCAAAATAATGTAATAATAAATTAGATGATGAGAAGTGTACCATCTAATATTTTCTATTGGGAAGCAATCTTAAACATAGCTAGCTGATAAAATAAGTTCAATTATATAATTTTATTAGAAAAGAATATTAAAAAATGGAAACAGGTTCTGGTTTGCTAATTACAATTTACTTCTCTTCTACATAATGTCAGATACCATGGCAACTGCTTGGGAAATGTTTTTCAAGTTCATCTATAACAATCACTACTGTGAATATGTGCCTTATTCATCTGGAGTTTACACTGTAGCAAGCCTAATGTCTACACATATTTTCTTCTAACATAAATGCCAAATTGTTTTCTAAAAAAAAAGAAAAAGAAAAAGCTTCTAAGTACAGGAAAGCCTTCTCTACCACCTCACATTTAGGTAATATACTGTTTTGCACAATCTGGTGATGAGTTTTGTAGTGTTTAGGAGCTATATATATTGCTGGATTGAAACATGGAACAGGTGGGTAGTTTCCTGGGAACAGTAATTCCAAGGGGCAGTAAAACATTCATGAATATGTAAAGAGAAGAGTAAAAAATTATTTACTAGGACTTCGCTCAAGGAAGAAGTTTTATACACTAGACAGGAAGACTCTTAGGGTAAGGGATTAGGCCATTAGCTACAGATGGTGGCTCGATGGCGTTCTCAGGGGGCTACATCCAGTTATTAATGCAGACATTTTGCATTATTATTGGCAAATGCCAGCTGAAGCCCTGTAACTAGCAGTGATCCTCTGCCTTTCCTGCAAGTAAATCTAAGCTGTGCTCCCAATAAATGTTAACCTATTTAAATAATATTACTTAAAAGAGGAACCAGATTAATGATACTCCTTACAAATAATTTTCTCACAATGTGTATGTATAAAGGATAAGATGATTCCTAATTTCCTACATAGCTGAGAATATGGTTTAGTGCCACTGAATTGATGGTATGGATATGATTATAGATAGGAGGTTTATATTTTTTTCCATTTACAGTCCATACTTATTACTTGAGGTTACAGAAAAGTTATTTTGCTTAATTTCCTGTTGTTTGTTGAATCCACTTTATTTTTTTAGAACAGTTTTAGATTCCCAGCAAAACTGAGCTGAAAGCGCAGAGTTCACCCCTGCCGCCACACAAGCACAGCCTTCCCCCTACCAATATTCCCCGCAGAAAAGCTTTCTGCCAACCTGGAATCAATTCCTTCTACCTTAGGGAAAAACAAAACAGAAAACTGATCGCCAAAATGTGTCTAGAAAGAGTTGCATCTTTGTCTGATCGCAGGCTCCTTTTAACTGAAAAAGTTTATGTATGCTTTTTTTTTTTTAAGATTTTACTTGTTTGAGACAGAGCATAAGGAGGAGGGAAGGGCAGAGAAGAAGCAGACTCCCCACTGAGCAGGGAGCCAGATATGAGGCTAGATCCTGGGATCATGACCTGAGCCAAAGGCAGACACTAAACCGACTGAGCCACCCAGGCACCCAGGAAAAATTTATGTATTGTATTGATTATTGCTTCTCTACCGATCGATTTATTGTTACATTCTGGGGAGATACGCACACACACACACATATCTATATATATCTCTATATATAATCTATATATCTATATATAATCTATATCTCTATATATATTCTCTCTATATATATACACACATATATCTATATCTGAGTATCTATATACATATAATCATGGCAAAATAATCATATTTCTATCTATATATCAATATGTAATCATATATATACATACACACATATATTTATATCTATCTATAATCATATATATATACACATATATCTATATCTATATGTCTATATATCTAATATTTTTTATATATCACCTAAATTACTTACTTGTAATTAATATGTCCATACCTTTCTCCTTTTCCCCTAAGTTTTGAAATACTCTGAATTTACTGACTTAGTTTTGTATTGAATTCGGTGTATGTGTATGGGTATGAGTGTGAGTGTGTAGTGTGCATGCATAGCCTTTGTCTATGTGCCTATATCCATTATTTTGGCAATTGGGTTTTGCATCTGAAAACAATAATGTTTTTTTAAAAACACAGTGTGCATTATATTTTTAAAGAAGATCCTGAGCCATTTTAATGCAGTGAACTTTGAGAGCTATTACCTGATTTCAAATGTTATATACATTGAATTATGGTGTTTGAATTTGTGGGAAATTGACTTTCTCTCAACCTTTTTTGTGAGATTAATCCATGTTGTGTGTAGCCTGAGTTCATTTATTTCAATGCTGCATAACTCCATTAAGCAAATATAGCACTCTACATTTTTTAGTGCAGTCATGATTCATATTTGTGTGGTTTCTATCTTGTTTTCTCTCATACAGTGATTTTTGCATATTTTTAATTTCATTCTATGTTAATATATAGGATAATTTCTCTAAGGTATTTACTTAGAAATAAAATTATTGACTGCTAAGGTGTGTACATTTTCAGCTCTACTAAATAATCCTAAAATTTTCAAAAATGGTTATGTAAATTTATAGTTTGCACTAACAGGTTTATTATTTATGGGTCAACAAATTATTCTACACTGGCTCTTAAACTTCATGGTTTTTTCCTAGTCTTCTCCTAAGTGTTCAGTTGTATGTCCTTTCCCTTTTTCCTTATCAGTTTTATTAGGGTTTATCAATTTTCTTGATCTTTTCACAGAGTCAGCTTTTGGTTTCAATTATTGTCTGTATTGTTTGTTTCTTTTCAGTTTCATTGATTTCTGCTCTTATTTTTATTTTTTCCTTCTGCTTGCTTTGGATTGATTTTGCCTAACACTGGAGTTGAAACTATTGATTTGAGATCTTTCAGCTTTCGAAACATTTATAGCTCTATTTTGATCTGTCCTTCGTGTGGGCCACCCAAAGACTAATCTGGGATCTGGGTAGTTGTCTATTTATGAATTCAGTTCTCAAAGCCTTCCTAAAGATAGTTAAAATCAATTGGATCTATGCATGTGAAGTGCAGAGGTGAGCCCAGGAATTCATGTACTACTTTAAGGGGTAATTTTCCCAAGGCCTCCCTCCTATCAGTCTTAGTGGTCATCTAGGAAAGATCAGAAGTGGTTCAGAGCTAATGGCCAAGAAAGAATTCTTGAGATGTCTTTGGTGTAAAAAGGTTGTTTTATTAAGCACAAGGACAGGACCCATGGGCAGAAAAAGCTGTGGGGGTGGTGGGTGACTGATTATATACTTCTAAATTGGGAGGGGGTTTGGGATAGGTTTAGTTGCTAATGAATTTTGGAAGCAAGGTTTTCCAGGACCTTGAAGGGGCTAGTTATTGTTAGGAAAAGGTCTTTTATTACTCTCTAATAAAACTAGATCTCAGATGTATATTGGTGGGTTATATTCTTGGGGGATGATTGCCACCATGCACCTTGGGGATTAGAGATAAAGGAAGTTTCCAAAGGGTTTTTTTTTAAAGATTTTATTTATTTATTTACTTATTAGAGAGAGAGAGGGAGCTCAGACAGACAGAGTGGTAGGTAGAGGCAGAGGGAGAAGCAGCCTCCCTGCGGAGCAAGGAGCCGATTGTGGGACTGGATCCCAGGATGGGATCATGACCTGAGCCGAAGGCAGCTGCTTAACCAACTGAGCCACTGAGGCATCCCTCCAAAGGGATTTTTATATATCAAAGTAGATTTACAGGATTCTGACGGTGGGGCTAAGATTGCTTTTGCATGGCCTTCGCAAAGTCTTAATATCCAGGAAGCTGAGTTCCCAGAGGAAGTTCATGCTGCCTGTTTTGCTGCCTGTTTCTAGGACTTGTCAATGGACTGTAAGTACTAAGGAAACGCAATTTTCCTTTTGCCTTTGTTTCCCCACATCATTGGTATTTACCACTTCCCTGTGGCTCCTCTTTTGGTTCTTCCAGCCACAAATCTGGGGTTCTATTCATTTATTCTCCAGTAAACTACCTGTGACTAAGGCTGCATTCAGGGCTAAGTGTTGTGAAGATATCAGGGGGGAAAAAAAAGAAAAGAAAAGAAAAAGCACAACTCACCACTGGTTTGGTGGCACTTCAAATTCTGGCTTTCTTCCCAAATCTGCTTGTTATTGACTTCAGAGTCCTCAAGTAGCTGCTCTGTGCATTCTTTCCAGGTGTTATTGCAGTGTTTATTAGTCTTGAATTTCATTGCAATAGGTTAAGAGAACTTGTTCTATATGTTACTGATTTTTTGAAATTTGTTGAGACTTGCTTTAGGACTGGAATATATATAATCAATGTATAATCCATTATTGTGGAAGTTCCATGTAAGGTAGTAAATATTTGCAGACATATCTTGTGCATTCAAAATATTTTTATTTGTGTAGCTCAAATATGCTGCATGTCACTTGATCTAGTAAATATTAAAGAAACATATTGAGATATCTCACTTTTCAAGTGCAATTTTCAAAATACCTGTGGATTTTAGCAAATGTAGATAGTAGTTGAGTTTATCCTTTGGATAAATTAATTTTTACCAAATTCCTGAAACATATCTAAAGTTATTTGTAACTTCCTCTTACTAAAGAAACTTTCCTGGTTTTAACTGAGACTTTTTAATGCAGAATACAGAACACTAAAGTCATGTTAACATGAGTTAAGTATTTGTAGATTGATTCACTTCTTGTCTTTATTATGTTTTGGGGGTATCTTCTAGTTCTGTATCTTTTCCATGGATTTATTTCCCTTTCAGATTTATTTTCATCACTGATATATTTATCATTAAATCCATTTTATTTTTGCTTTTTGGATTTTCTACTTTTGTGCCATTTTACCCTTTTCATATGTTTTGTGTATTTTTTCAATTGTTTCCTATTCACTGGATCTTTGGCTATTGAATGAAGTCAAATCTCCATTTCTTCTAGCATCTAAGTTTGCCCTCAAGCCTTAGTTCTAAATTTCTAAAGTTAGTCCTTCTCCATATTTGCCACTGGATCCACATACATTCCACGCCCGCCCCCAGGCTTAATTTATTTAATCATCAGCTAGAATTAAGACCACATGGCTCCTGAGAATGGAAGTGATGTCCAATATTGTATATTAATTCCCGATTCTTTTGAATTTAGTTTATGTTTTTTTGAGCCCCAAAGTCTCATTTTACTACCTGTTGAATGGCATGCTGTTGCTGGAGTTTGAACTTGAAAACAGACATGGGTGGTTATTAAATAGCCAGACAGAATCCTTAAAACAAACATCTGAAACATTCACGTTAGAGCTGTATACATTTCATTGTCACACAAGAGCATCTATATCCAAGGATAGCAGTCTCTTATTTTCATCTCTGAAGTCAGCAAGTCTCCAGGGATCTTTTTGTATTTTTGGCACCTTTTGAGTACAGCTATGCCTCTTATTTAAAGGATTCCTGTTTCCTTCCAAGGTTAGCAAATCATGTTACATGTGGCTTTGAATCAATGGTTTTTATCTGGAATTAAGTATAAAATCTTGGATTACCACTCACAAAAGAGGTTATTGCTTACATAGCTCAATTTGTGAATGATACCTAATTTGAGATTGACAATTGAATAGCTAAAATTTAATTTTTAAAAAGATAGTGTAATTTTTGTTCCCATACTGCAAAATATATTAAGGGGAGGTGCAAACCATAACAGTAACTTTTCTTAAAACCCCTTTCCTCTTTTCTCCAAGTGAGACATGCTCTCACTTTCCTACTAGCTTGTTTTCCTCTCTTTCTCAGCTCTTTTTTTGTCTATATTGACGTGAATCATTGCTTCTTGTGCTCCATCTTTCTCCTCAGTCAGGCTCTTTTCTGACCTTTCTTCATTACATGCATCTTAAAATGATAGATCGTAGGAGTTGACACAACACAATAGGACAGAGGGAGGATAGGCTGGGCCAACAGTTTCAGACCAGGAGACTTTACATTTCCACAACAGGATGCCTCTTATACTTTACATACTCTGCCTAGTGAAGACAGCAAGACAACAGTGGATGGTCTCTAGCATTGGTTTTGCTGTACTTCCTGAGGTCTCTGGCAGAATTCAGTTTTCTCCAGTTGACTCTCATAAGCCCTATCTTCATCCTCAGTTCTTGCTGCTGCTTCAGACTTACGGTTTAGGAGTTCTCTTACAATTCCATCAATTTATTTCCCAGTTGAATTGAGAATTGCTCCGCAGCTGAGAAAGTCTCATCTTTCCTACACTTGAAGGACTTTCTAAACATATTAGATTTGTTCATTATACCTTTGCTTATTTTTACAGGCACTTTCAAAGATGTTTTCCTTCTTTGATTATTATGTCTCTGGGAATTTAGAAGAGTAGGGAGTTGAATTTGTGTATCTAGTCCCTCTATTTAAAACTTACCTGCAATAAAATTTTATATCACTCACTAAATTGCCACATATATATTTTAATAGTGTTAACAAAATGCAAAAGCATGAACAACCTAATAACGTGTCTTGAAATTTATGGCAGTTTCCTCCTTCTTTATGATTATAAAAAGTTATTGGTTCAAATAGATTTATGGAAATTGATTCAGATGGAGATGCCAGAAATTGGCAGAGCAGACTGATAAAACAACATTTCCATTTTAATTGCCACCTAATAATAAACCCGTGTGTCCTGGGCTCTACTTCATAGAGCCTTTAGAGTATCTGGGTCCTACCTCAGGAGTACAGACTTGCTTTAGAAGCTGAAAATCTGTCTTTGAAAACCTGAAAGCATGAACTAACCACTATTAGGAAAGGTCACAGCCAGTCTTCTGGTTGTATACACACTGGAGTTATTTCTGAAAAACTTGTTTCATAGATAAGCATTTGACCATTAAATTATTGGGATACCCCTTCATAGGGGAAAGGGAGGATGTTTAAATAATGTTGAACATTTGGATGGTGCATGGACCTGTAATGATCAAATTTATTACTGAATAGCATCATTTTGTCAGCTTTCTATTTTCACAAACTGCATGTAAATCACAGCTTTGCTACTAGAATGAGAATGATATTACTTTCCTAATAGCTCCAGGAATAAATGCAATATTCAATTCAGTGACTGAAGTAAAATTTGTGATAAGAAAACAAAAGCTAATATTTGTCTGATAGATAAATTTGATACTTTATGAAAATAAAAGTATAGAAAAATCTGCATCTAAATTTAAGTTTCAAAAAAACAACTCCCTGAATAAACTAAGACAAATTGATATTTAAAATAGTTTTTTTTAATTCCTCATAAAGCAAGTATTTTTTTAAGTAAATAATTATTTTACATGATCCCAATATGGTCAATACAGTTTGTGACGTTGGATGAGTGACTTAAGGGTTCTTTTCCAGAAATAAAATTAGGGCTTTAAGATTTACAAAGTGCTCATGATCTCATGAACTCCTGAAAAAAAAAAAAAAAAAAGAGCAGGGGGGAGACATTTAATTAATACATAGCCAAAGTCTTATTAACTTGGAAATCCACAACACATATAGGACTTTTAATTCTGAATCTAATACTTTTCCCCTGTGCTACTGGGCCAAATATGTGTTTTCCAAATGTGGCTTATTATGAAATCACCGGAAATGTTTGGAACAAATTTGATTTTTGTGCCATATCCCAGATCTACTGAATCAGAATCACCAGTGCAGAGGTCTGGGAAAAAGCACCACACTTCCCTAGTAATTTTGATGAATACATTTTGGGAAACACTGGGCTAGATAACTTCAAAGGCCCGTTTTAGTTGATTTCTGACTGTCTATTTAAGGAAAGAAATGTTAATCTTAATGTCTCACATTTGATTAAATTGAGTAAAATTTTATGGCAATTAAATAATCAAACTTTGCAAATTAGAAAAAAAATCTATGTGATAGCAGGAATAGAAGCAAAATTCTCAATTTAGTTATGACTCCGATCACACATTTTGGTATAGTAATCAAAAGAAAAAAAATGGTGATTTTTGTTTTGCCTTTGACACTGATCCATGTGTCCTTGGAAGTTTGATTACAAATACGGCTCAACTGTCAGTGGTAATCTGCTTTTGAATACTCTGCTTCTAAAATGTTGGAAGTGAGGTATATGTGGGACAATAAAAGTTGCTGTAGAGAGCAAGATGGAGGCACTCATGTCAAGCAGGAGCCTGTGATGCAAGAAGTTAATGCAGTGACCAGATTTCCCCGAGACCGGCACCTGCTGACAACATGCAGGAACAGAGGAGGTCTGCAGACTCCCAAGAATGACTCAATCCCTTTTGAAAGGGAGGAATATTGCAGTTAACTGTGAGACTCCTCAGGCACTGACCCCCCTCTGTCTGCACACTTCAAAAAGGCAGCTGCTACTCAAGGGTCTGGCTGATTGATCTCAAGGAGAACCGAGAGCCTGCCCTGCTTGAACATCACAAGCAGGAGGTGCCGAGAGCTGATCCGGACCAGACCCCAGACCGAGGCCTTATCTCAACTGTGCACCCACAGACTGACTTGGCGATTGTTTCCTTTAACTTCCTACCCCCGTGTCATCTTATTTGTGGTGTGACTGTCTTGTGTTCTGTTTTGTGTGCTGTGCAAGAGGCCAGGGTAATTGTGTGGTGACATGTCATTGAGTTTGGAATCCTGAACCTGCTTTATAATTATGTTAACCTTGCTCTATGACTGCGTGAAGCTCCTGGAAAGACACACTTTGTGTGTGTGCCTTCAGAGCTTGCTCATGACAGTTGTATCATTGACACCTTACTTAGTGTCGTTTCCATTTTAATTTCCTTGATTTGCTCATCACACCCCAATCTGTGAAAACCATATTAGGTTACTAGTAGAATTAATTGCATTGAAAATTTAAGCATGATCAATTTTGACATTTTGCTAGTTTATATCTTAAATATAATGTATTTTCAACTGTTAATATATGTGGTCAACAGGGATGCCTGGGTGGCTCAGTCCATTAAGTGTCTGCCTTTCATTCAGGTCACGATCCCGGGGTCCTGGGATCGAGTCCCAGAGTCCCATGTTGGGCTCCCCGCTGAGCGGGGAGCCTGCTTCTCCCTCTGCCTGCTTGTGCTCTCTCTCTCTCTCTTTCTCTGACAAATAAATAAAATCTTTAAAAGTATATATATGTGGTCAACAATATGTGAAATTTAAATGGAAATTGCTCCTACATCTCTACTAACTAACTACAATGAACTCTCTTTTAGTTCCAAAATACACACATTGCACCCACCCTTCTCAACCAGTATAGATCCTCAGTATTTTCAGACTTTCCACAAAGTCCTCTTGTTTTATTTACTGGCAATAGTCACTGACACTTATTTGGTAATCCCATAACAATACACATAATTAAATAGCTGAATTCAAAGTAAAAGTAAATATTATACCTTAGAACTCATATTTAACTACCACTGAAATCATTATAATAATCAAATGGTAAAGACCCTTTTTCTTCTTTTGCCAACGAAGTACAAGGATTGGAATTCTCATTCTCAGAACTGAAATTGCTGTCCTCTATAGTTTAATAGCCAGGACTAGAAGTTTTATTATATGCATATGGAGGCCCAATATTGAAATCAAGACCAAGGCAGGCAGTTTTTTACACATTTTAGACCAAGAGACAATAAATTTGTGAAGAATTGACAGGATAAGAAAACAGGTGTTTGGAAGCAATAGAGAATTTAAAGCAAAATTTAGACTGAGGTAGTAGATTAGGAAAAAAAAAAGTAAAAAGGTTTGTTTCTACAGCTTTCTCAACTTTAAAGTTCTATCTCTGGTAATAAGGATTTTTAAATTTTATTTATTTATTTATTTTACTTCTTAGTACAGCGAGGGTTATTTTTCATATGGGAGATTTGTTTCCTGCTTTTAGTGGGACAGAGAAGGCACTGACCTCCTTGTGCTGGCTGTTTCTTAAGTAATGTTTACTTAAAATAATCCATATGCCAAAGTGGCACATTTTGGAGCAGCCTGCCTTTGGCTCCTACAAATACTTCTACAAAATCGTTTTACTATATGTTCCAGAAGATTCGTGCTTACTAAAATTAGACTGCAAACCAGCAAATAACTTTATCCCTAGCTTCAGGAACTTCCTCCAAATCCATTTATCCAAACAACCAATTGCTCAATTATGCCCCATCTCAGCCTACTAGCTTGCTCATCTAATTAAGTGGTTTTCCTTTCAGGACCACTGGGCAAACCTGTGTTACTTACGCCCTATATGACATTTCCACCAATCATCAAGCATTATATTGATGATGGAACAGGGGCTGGCTGAAGACAAAGCATAAGCTGACACCTGGCTACCCCCCCCCCTCCGCCCCCCCCACCACTCCTGGGTGGGACAGGTATCACATTCTTCCAGGAATCTCCCTACTATCTTAATGTTAATGCCTTGCTAGAGGGGGAATAGTAAGCTGGACAGTGGCAAGGCCTACCCCATCTTGGGTATCTTATAGGTGTTCTTTAGCATATGAAAGTTCTTTTAAAACCTCTCTTTTTCCTTACCTCTCCCAACCCCCTAATGTATAATCAACCACACCTCCACAACCCCGGGGCTGCAGCTCTTTCTGCTCATGAGTCCTGTCCCCTTGCTTTAATAAGCCATCGTTTTGCACCAAAGACTTCTCAAGAATTCTTTCTTCATCCTCGGCTCTGGACCTCACCCTACCAAACCTCACTTATAGTCTAAAACTTCATCAATACCAAAAACTTAACCCCATAAGAAGCAGATCCCTGCACTGAAAGATCTGCTTTATTTAGACCATTCCAACCTAAACTTTAGGAGTCTTCCCCTATTGAGTCAAGGTGGTATTCTCCTGTATTGCAGGAATAAGCTAAGTTTTGCTTGATGAACAGCTGTTGCGAGACTTCTTTCCTTTTCTTTCTCTTTCTTCCTTCCTCCCTCCCTCCCTTCCTTCCTTCTTTTCCATAGTCTTTTAGGGAATTTGTAGTTGATAATCTTTTGCTTTTTATTTGAAACATTGTAAATTTATTCTTACTGGCTATAATAATACTTTTTACACAGATTGTTTATACGAATTCTCATATTACAGAAAAAGTATTACATTTTTAAAATTTTTTAAATTCATAAATTTTAAGTTTATATATTTATAAATTCATAAATATATAAAATTTACATATAAATTTACATATATAAAATATAAAAAATAATAAACGACATGAATAAATATAAAAATATAATTATAGTATATTTATAATATCATATCATATCATATTATATATAATTAAATTATATATAAATTAAATACAATATATATAAGTATACTATATATTATATAATAATAACATTATATTATATATTATATAATAATTATATTATATATTATATAATAATTATATAATATTATATATTATATAATAATTATATTATATTGTATATTATATACTCTCATATTATTATAACATATATTACATCATATTATAATGATATATGATATAATATATTATAATAATGTAATGTATATTATAATATATTATATTATATATTATAATATATAATATTTATTAATAAATATAATATTATATTATATAAATATATTTGTTTATATATGAATAATATAAATAAATATATAAAATTTATATATAAAATATATAAAATTTATATTTTAAATGATGAAATAATCATTGATATTAATTAATCAAAGGAAGAATTTTTTTACTATACCAATAAATGCATAAAACAGTGATAACTTTCAAAAATAATTTCTTTGAATAATCTCGGTTTACGTGCATACAGATCAAAATAATGTTGATTAATGTTTTAAAAAGCAAAAAAAATCTACAAAAATTTCTATGTTGTTGAATTCTAAATAAAATTTGTTTTCCTTTTTGGTGATTCTTTATAATTTTATAATTTTCTAATTGTTTTAAGGGTTTCTTTCTTGCTATCTTTAAAGCTGAAGATAGAAAATGATCTAACTATTCTAGGGGTGCCTGGGTGGCTCAGTAGGTTAAAGCCTCTGCCTTCGGGGCGCCTGGGTGGCTGGGTGGGTTAAGCCTCTGCCTTTGGCTCCGGTCATGATCCCAGGATCCTGGGATCGAGCCCTGTATCGGGCTCTCTGCTCAGCGGGGAGCCTGCTTCCCCCTCCCTCTCTGCCTGCTTCTCTGCCTACTTGTGATCTCTATCTGTCAAGTAAATAAATAAAATCTTTAAAAATAAAATAAAATAAAATAAAAAATTAAAAAAAAAAAAGCCTCTGCCTTCAGCTCAGGTCATGGTCCCAGGGTCCTGGGATCAAGCCCAAGCCCGCATTGGGCTCTCTGCTCAGCAGGGAGCCTGCTTCCTCCTCTCTCTGCCTGTCTCTCTGCCTACTTGTGATCTCTGTCAAATAAATAAATAAAAATCTTAAAAAAAAAAGAAAATGATGTGTTTTATAAAAATATGATTATATATTCTAAATTGGTTGGAGACTATAGTTCATTTATATTTTCTTCTTTAGCATTTTGCATTTTATGATTTATAATAAAATACATATATATGGTTTTAGAAAATTATAAATATTTAAAATAAATATATTTTAAATGTCTAATCAAACCTAAAATAATATTTTAATAAACAGTTGAAATATCATGAAACATGTAGAAAATTATTCTTTTTATATAATAAATAAGAATACAGTTGTAACATTTAATGTAAGATGGATTATAGACAAACATAATTATTTCTTAATGTGGTCTTTTCAATAATATTTTAGTAAAAACATTTGCAATCTATAATAGAGGATTTGAAAATGGATATACATACAGAAACATGAACCAAGCAATTAGTCACTATAGAAATGGAATAACATTTTACTACAGGGGGATTTTACTTAAAACTTTGTATAATTAATTATTTGGCAGTAGAGATTAATGTATTAGAAAGTGATTCTGTTCTGATTGGACCAAATCCCTGTATAGTTATAAATAGTCAATTTCCATAATGATATATTTCATGAAAAAAAATGTCATCATCCTCTTTTCATATATATTAAGAATAGGAATTACCTAGCACATTCATTCATTTAGCAAACACGATTGATTAACTACTGTGTTCACTCTTCTAGACACTTGGGAAATATCAGTAATAGAATCAATCACAGATCCTGGACATTATGGAGGATGTGAGAGCAGAGGAAAAATGGACTTTTTCACAGTTTTTGCTAGGTGCCAGGTGCCATTTTAAGTGTTTTCCACATATTAAAACATTTATCCTCATAACTTATAAAATAGGTACTCATCTTCAGTATTTTTGAGGGAAAGAAAGGGAAGCTGAAGCACAGAGAGTATAAGGGTGTCCCTGAGGTCATACAGGGAACGAATGGTTGAGCAGGATTCCAATGTTGAAATCAGAGTGCTTCAAAGGTTGCGCTCTTAAATGTTAGGCTGAATTGCCTCATTTTTTTGTAGCAAATACATGCCAGATAGTTGCTAAATTTATTTTCAAAGTTAAATATTGGTATTAACCAGAAATTATCTAATGCCTACTTAATTCTTTCAGTTGCTTCACTACCATCTTGTATCAAAAGAAAATAAAAGCACAGATATGTTTTTCCCTTGTGTCTTTTATAGAAGTTGAGCTTTATTGTACACTATCATTGAAATATTTTTTCACTGCTTTTCTTCGCAGAGAATTTACATTTCAAAAAGACCCGGAGAATCAGATCTTTTTAATATATTACTGTGCATCCAATTCATTTTGTCTTTAACTGAAACATAGAAATATAGCAGAGAATTGTCTGATGATTACTAACAGACATTACAATGAATTTTATCAATATTACAGAAGGAGAGATTTAATTGTATTACTTATTAGCGTTCTGGCATAATCCAATTAAAAAGATCTAGAAATAACCATTAAGTATGTTTTCAAAATGATAAATCAAGAAAAAATAGTCTTCCCCATAGAAGTTTATGTATGTATTAGGATATCTTAGTTTACCCCATTGTGCAAACATTGTTCATTCATTGTCCCCCTCTGGCTTACATTGTGCCTAGGGGCATTCTGAGAAGACAGAGTCCTGAAGGATATGCCAGGTCCCTATAATTCTCAACTTTGCTGGAAGGACTCCACAAACAAAATCAATCTGTTAGTGTCGCATGTACACTGGCAGTTTGTAATTTCTCTGAAGAAGACAGAAGAGGAGATTTGTTGTCCAGGAGAAAGGGAGAGAATCGAAAGCAATAGCTGCAATTTTTTACAGCTATCAGAGCAGCCTTGGTTGGTGAATATTTTTGACATCTGAAGAGCAAGTGGAGGAGGGTACACTTCCCAACCTGCTATTGACTGTCTTTTGGGAACCCATATGATTCCCCTGGAACCTGGAGGGGCTGTGTAGCTGTGGCATTATAATGCATTCCTGGCTTGAATCGCATCTGGTCCTGCAGTTGGAGAGGCCCACTCTCATTTGTAACTGGCCTCTCTGTTATACTGAGAAAGGTGTTAGGTTATGTCTCAGGGAGTGAATCTCCCATTTTTTTTTATCCATTACATTGGCTCATCTAACAAAGATCACTGTTTTTTTCTACTGGCTGCCAAATTGCAACTCAACTGCAAAAGAGACCTCAGAAATCAGATGAACCCATATAGTAGGTTAAGCAATTATTACCTATTTAAATGGATTTACCAACTTGAAAGGGGAACCTAAAATGACAAATCAAAGAATGTGGTGACTACTCTAGATAAATGAAGAAAAATATAGATGACTATCAGTAAAATAAAATTGAAGCAAAAAGCATATAGTATGCAGCTGGAAATGATTTTTAAATCTTAGGATTTAAAATTGAAAAAGAATGGTACCTACTGGAAACTTGGCTGAATAAAGAATACATTTCTTAGGACAGAGAGGAAAAATACAAAGAAATGAATAACTGGAAAGGAAAGAGACTTGAAGGAAAGCTATAATGGTATATAGATTCCTTTAATCGAAATAGATGACACTATTATTGAATACCTCAATTTAAGGGCTAAGTACAGATTTTTGAAGCAGAAGTCATGGTCTAGAAATACAGCGATAGCTTGGCATTTGAAAATTCTAAATGATTCAAGCAAAGCCCAGGAATTGAGAGTTGGGGGGGGAAAAAAGCAGATGATTTCAGTGTAGTGGTATAAGCATTATTGTTGAAGTATGAGGATTTCTCTGCGATGGTATAACATATTTTGGAGAGGCACATATATCATACTGATGATAGGGCATTTTTTTAGAGATGAAAAGCTAAATCCTGAATAGGAAAATGGCATATCCAAGTAAAGTAGTGATGGTATTCAAGCTGGAGAGAAGATCCTATAAAATTGGCAAAAGTTCAAAAGAAAAGATGTGAGAAATTAAAAGGTGGCCAAATGGGGGTGCCTAGGTGGCTCAGTGGGTTCAAGCCTCTGCCTTCAGCTCAGGTCATGATCTCAGGGTCCTGGGATCGAGCCCCATGTCAGGCTCTCTGCTCAGCGGGGAGCCTGCTTCCCCTTCTCTCTCTGCCTGCCTCTCTGCCTACTTGTGATCTTGTCTGTCAAATAAATAAATGAAATCTTTAAAAAAAAATAAAATAAGGTGGCCAAATGATATTGGATAAAATAAAAAAGGAAGAAGGCCAAAAGATGAATATGGAGAACAAAGGCAGGTCCAAATCATGACTTTTTTAAAGGTAACATTTTAATACAACAACTTGTTTTCAAGATGGAAATTGCTCTGTAGAAAGAAAAGAGATGAATACTCAAGCAAAACAGTGGAAATGAAGTATGGTAGATTATCCCCAGAATGGCCCCAAACAAAATTTTCTTTGTATATACATGCATCTCCTGCCATCAACCGATGGCATCAATTTCCCCTCCCTTTATTCTGAGGAAGACTTGTGACTTGTGATCAACAGTATGTGGTACAAGTGACCTTATCCAAGTTTAAGTTCTAGGCATTGAGAGACCTGGTAGCTCCTTTTGTATTTTTGGAACCTTAGGCCACCATGTAAAGTGGTCATCTATCCTAGAGAAAACTGTGTGGAGAAAGTGATGTATAGCCTTTGCGGTTACCTCAGTGGAGGAGCCAGATATGGGAGTGAAGCCATTTGGACATTCCACTTCCACTGAGCTCACAGCTGAATACATCCATATGAAAGACCCAAGGTGCTAACACATGGAAAAAGATGGGTCTTTCCTATGGAGCCCTGACCAGGTTGCAGAATCATGGGCAAATAAATGGTTGCTGCTTTGAGCCGTGGGATTTTGGTGTGGTTTCACAGCTTTAAAGAACCAAAACAAGAGGTAAATATATTTAAGAAATGCTGGAGAAGTAGAATTCAGATAATTTAGGATCAAATTTATGAAGGATTGGAGGAAGAGAGAAAGGTACCAAGAGCTTCTTGGATTCTGGCTTGGGTGTCTCAGTAGAAAGATGGTTCCAGTTACTGAGATGTGGAAGAGAGGACTGGAAGAAGTTTGATTGTATAAGTTTGTAACTATTGTTTAGAGTTTAGAAGGGGTTTGAAGCTGAGGTGTATATATTTGAGAGTCATCACCATACTGGTGCTGGTTGAGGTCACAAACTGGAAGAAAACAATCTAACATGCATATGGAAATCACTGGTCAATCTTATTCTGTCTTCTTAGAAGTCCTCACAAGCTAACTGTTCTCAGCTGTGGTAGTACATTGGAACACCCCTGGATGATTAAGAATAACCCTGATATCCAGGCTGAACCTCAGACCACGTGGGGATGCGACCCAAGTAAAAGTCTTTTTTAAAGCTCTCCAGTTGATTCAAGCATGCAGCCAAGTTTGAGAAAAGAGCACTATCACCTAATGGAGGAGGGTCAAAATGCATAGGGTAAAATACCAGCCTAGATGATTTTAGAATATCCTTTGTTTCTTTGAAAATCCTGGATGTGAACCATCTAATTAGGACCTCCACAAATTCAAATTATTGTAGTTACTCAAAATTAACACAAGGATTTTTAAAAATGATCTGAATATAGTCATCAGAATATTGTATACTTAGAAAATATTTTTAATGCCTAAAATACATTGCCTTTCTATTATCCTTTCAAAAATTACCTTTGACATATGATTTTTTTTTTTTTGCCTTTACTTTATGTTGTTTTCAACTTTCCCACTGGCTACGTTTTAACTAAATTTAAATTGAAATAAGATTTTCAGAAGGACACTTGATTCAGATTCAAACATCAAAACAAAACACCTCTTTTACTTACTCTCTTAGTAGTGATATTTAAGATCATTTAAAACCTGCACAGCATTAAGTACCATGCAAACAGAATGGGTTCCCACTATAAGAACAATAACTCCTTTTAAATGCTCTGCATGCACCTGATAAATATAACCTTTGCAAAGTTGATACATTAGACTTGTCAGAGTTAGATGGAGCTGCCTTATCAGAGTGAGGTCTTTTTACTGTCAATATTTATATTTTACCTCTTTCCAGATCTCTGCTATAGAGAGATCTCTGCTATTCATTGTGAATGTCTGAGAATTTTTGGATTATTCTAGTCTTATTACACAATTGGACACAGAAGGGTCTGGCCAGTTTACAGAACAGCTCTGAAGACCTGACTGGGAGATGGCTTCATAGCATGAATTGCACACTCAATGGCCAAAAATGGTGAATTTTTATGTTATCCAATCACAATTCATTTAGCTTATTACTGTTTGGCAGATCAGTTTCTATTCCCTATTTGAAGCATTAAAAATAAACAAGAATAGTTTCTGGACCAAGAGTCACAAGGATTTTTACAAACACCATATTTTCTTCCTCTGTTGCATTGTATGACTTATCTTTTGGGGATGACCATACAAATTTTGATATAATTTGATAGTAATGATAAATTAACTACTGTTTCTTTCCAAAACAAAAGATAAGTACTATGAATTTCACAATGGAAATCAGGGCTGTGTAGGAATTTGACCAAAGGTAACATTGGGGGTAACATTATAGGTGTAGAATTAGAAAACTATATGATTCCAAATACTTTGATTCGTCTTTGGTTAACATTATAGTGGAAACTAAAATGAGAAACAATAACAGGTAGAGGATAATCTTGACACGTGCTTTTGAAAATGTAAAAGAGGGGTCCACTCATTATTCTTTTCTGTATCAAAAAAGAGAAGGTTTAAAAATAGTTTCAAATCATATGCCATACAGACACAATGAATAAATAGGTTAGTCAGGTTGGTGAAGGTAATGAGGGTACTGTTTAAAATAGAATTATATTGGGACGCCTGGGTGGCTCAGTTGGTTAAGCTGCTGCCTTCGGCTCAGGTCATGATCCCAGCGTCCTGGGATTGAGTCCCACATCGGGCTCCTTGCTAGGCAGGGAGCCTGCTTCTCCCTCTGCCTCTGTCTGCCTGTGCTTGCTCTCTCTCTCTCTCTCTCTCTAACTAATAAATAAATAACAAAAAATCTTTAAAAAAATTTTTTTTTAATTAAAAAAAAATAGAACTATATTTATTGTGTGCCTTGGAACAGCAAAGTAAAATTTAACTTTTGGCATGCTATAAATAGAAAGGTAGGATGCCCAGTGTTTAACAGCACATGACCACTGGGGCAAATGAACAAAACAGAATTCTAGCTCTACTACCAAGTAGTTTTATGATTTTGAAGCACGTTAGTTGATTTCTTTTTATGCCTCAGTCCCTCACTTATAAAGTGGAGATAAAAATAATAAAAATGCCTACCTTGACGATTGATGATGGTGAAGTACTTAGAAGAGAGCCTGCTTGTAAAGGACAGTTTTGCTATTTTTTTTATTTGCTGAAAAATATGAAAGGTTCTGTATGGTCTTCTTTACAAAAAGTCAATAGTTATTTGGGTGGAATTAAATGTTACCCTTGGGGTTGTGATCTCTGCTAAGCTTGTTTTATGTGTTTGTTGCAGGCAATTGTATTATACTCATCCTATGTATGTGTAGTAATTATGACAGATAATTATATTTGTTGCAGAAAATTGAATTTAATTTATGTAAATTGTAAAGTACACACCAGCACTGTTCTGATTCACTTCTGTATGTGACCTTTACAACACCCCTTTCTATTTGTCACAGTATTTTCCTTGTTTTTCAGAAAGTATCCCTCATTTTGTCCTTACAATCTTCCTATATGCCCAGTGCAAAAATCAACTGATCAAAACATGCTGGGTCCAAAATATATAAAATATGAAAATATGAAATATTTTTCAACATGAAGAAATAAAGATAAATGGGACTTGTTTTTGCCACCCAGAAGCTTACTCTTCACCTAAGTGATTTAATCTCAACTACTACTATTCATGTTCAGCCATGGCCTTGATATGGATGGGGTGATCATATCTCACATTTTATACCTAACTTGTCCCAGGATAATTAATATTTCTCTTGCTACATATTTCAAAGTTCCCCAGTTTGGATAATAAATTATATGGTCACCCTAGGTAATGGATACTATCTACACAAAAGCCTTTTCAGTGAAATTTGGTCTAGGAATTGCATATTCAGGTAATGGGTACAGTTGATCTAAAATAATGACTGACTCAGCAAAAGGCCAAGTTTTGTCATCTGAAGAGATGCAGGAGTATGGCAAGATAAACTGCTCTTGTACTGAAACCTGAACCCTGTTAATGGAGATTCATTCCTGTAGCCTATATAATGTGCACACACATACACACGGATTACTTTTATGGTTTTCCAGCCAAAAATGCATCCTTAGAATCCAATCATGATGAAATCTCAGACAAAGCTCTTTCAACACAATTAGTTTTTAGTCTTCATTATCATGAAAGAAAAAAGAAAGTCAGGACTGCTCTAGATTTAAAAGCTTAATGGATACATAGCAACTAAATATATAAGATATTGGATTGATTCTTTGGTGGGAAAGGGTTAACTCTGAAGGCTTGATTGCTCACATACTGCACATTCCAAAGAAAGTTCTGTCTTCAGGACGTGGCTGGTTGGCTCTTGGGAAATAATCTCTGAGATTTTGGAATAGTCTGCATGCTAAGAATGTTTTTGTATGCCTGGAGTCTTGGGCCATACTCCTATCAACTTGACCAGATAAGTTTAACCTGATAAGGTGATTTATGGTGTATACGTGTTTTTGCTGGTGTGTTGGGGCATGGGGCAGGAGACTGGAGTCTGAATTGCTGAGGTCAGTCAAGCAGGTGGTACAAGCCTGTGTGACTGACCGCCAGTAAAACCCTGAACACCAAAGCTTAGGTGAGCATCCTTGCTTGCCAACACTTCTCATGTGTTATCATATGTTGTTGCTGAGAGAATTAAGTGTGTTGCTACATGACTCCAATGGGAGGAGACACCAAAAAGCTTGTATTTGGTTTCTCCTGGAGTTTGTCCCTGTGCCTTTTCCCTTTGCTAATTTTACTCAGTAACCTTTCAGTATAATAAAATATAACCAGGAGTATAATAGCTTTTCGCATCCAGTGAGTATTTCTAGAATCATCAAGCCTGGGGGTGATCTTGAGAGCACCTGACACAGTTTCTATATTGGAAAAAATGGCTGTGAAGGACATTATTGGAATGATTGTTGAAACTGGAATACTGATTACAAATTAGATAAAACTATATCAGTGTTAGAATTCCTGAATTTGAGAACTGTAATGTATTCATGCCAGAGATTAATTATCCTTTTTCTTGGGAAATACATATTGAAGTATTCTGCAGCCAAAGGGCAAGATGACCACAACCTTATAAAATGGCTCAAAAAATATGTATATACACAACTAAAGAGAAAAAGAAAATAAATGTGTCAAAATATTAAGAATTGGTGGATTTGGGTAAAAGATGTATGAGAGCTCTTCATATTATTCTTGCAACTTTTCTGTAAGTTTAAAATTATGTCAAAAGGCAAAATGAAAATATAAACCTTTGCAAAGGATTATGTGTGTGTGTGTGTGTATATTTCATCTTTGTTTATAACTTGATGTGAATTCGCTATTCAAGCTTTCTGAGTATCTACCCAAGAACAATAATAAGTAAATAGAAGGTGAAGAAATAACTCATTCAACACACAGAATTAAATTATTGGGCAACTGGATGTTGGCCTTAAGGTAGAAATTGTCACTAAGAAGACAAATAGAAGCAAGCTGAATAAAGATGTAAATGATCAGAATGGGAATATGGTCTCTGACAAAGTGGACCAAAGATAAAAGTGATAGTCTTGCAGGCCAAGTTGGCAGAAGACAATGGTGACAATCCAGTTTCTATGGTTAAGTTTGGGATTCAGGGAATAGGGCAGGCAATGATACAGATGGGCAGACAGGTCATGTTGGGAAGTCTAGCATGGGATAAAGGACAAGTTTCCAGACAAGTTACAAAACACAGCTATAAGCATCAAAAGGTGATGAAAGCTTTTTTTTTTTCTTTCTTTCTTTCTTTTTTTTTTTAGAAGGACTTTAGGCCTCAGAAGTATTGGTGAGAATAAAGAACAGTATTAGGCTTCAGGCACCAATTAATGGGACAGAGGGAAAGGAACCTTGTCAATTCAGTAATTAAGTTTACCAAGGTACAGAAACCCAGCAGGATTAACAAGATGGAATGTTGAACAATCAGTCATTGGCCTAGAGCTTTTTAAAGAGAGGCTCCCAGCTGCTGGGAGGGGACAGAGTTTGCAGGTGGGAATTAAGTGGTCTCAGCTGGGAAATTTGGAGGGCTTCAGGAAGAGAGTGCCAGGCAGCCACTGAAATTACTTTTTCCAAAAAGTTTCCTAGGGCTGCCAAATAAAAGGGATGCTAAAGAGGAGTGTGGAAGAAAATGGAATTGGGATTCATATAGATCATCATTTAGAATTTGTCTCTAATACTTACTATCTATGTGACCTTTATCAGACCTCGTAGTCATATCTATATCTATTTCAAAATTAAAATGAGTAAATATGTAAAGCTCTTGGTTCAATGCTTGGCATGAAGGTTGTACTTAGTAAATAATTTACTTACTATGAATGGAATGAGGGAATGCATGACATTTTCTCTTTCTTTTGTTACCAAGTGATAAGTGATAGGAGAGGTAGGCATATTGATTCCTAGCATCACTGATCAAAATAAAAATCATTTAAAAATTTTTTTTGTGATATAAAAATTCTGCATGGTGATAACCTGCTTTCCCTAGTGAGAGATGGATACATACACAATATTAACCTTAGAGTCCACCAAGTAAATTTAGAGTAAAAGTTAGCCGGTGTCTCAGCTGTTGTGGGGAGACACAAATGTGAGATCTTACTTACATGCAGCAAATCTGAGGCCCATAGATCGCTGGGAAGAAAACATCTAGCCATACTATAATGATGCCAGGTTTAAGTTTCCAGTTGTAAATGCCAAAGAATGTCATTTATATTTACATGGGCTTAGAATCTCACCCAGCTGGGAATCTGACAGAAATATAAATTATATGCAGTTTAAATATGCAAACTGTGGACTAAAAGTGAGAGAGTAGAAAAATAATTACAAAATTAAGTCAATCACAGTTGTATCACCATGCAAACAGGCTTTATTTGTCAAAATTAGCACTTTTTCTTTCTTGTTCTTCTCCAGCTCCTTATTTCATAATTGTCTATTTGTAGTTATAACAACCAATAATCTAAAAAAAAAAACCCAATAATCTACTACTGCTGAAAATATTTTTGGGTTGATAGCTTAATTTTTGTCAAATACCTATCTCATTTGATTTTTATAGCCACTCTGTGAGTTGTGAAGGGCATCTGATGTTCCTGTTCTATAGATAGCAAATCTGAGGCTCAGAGAGTTCGTTATGAACCACCCAAGGTTGCACAGGGGAGAAGCAAAAAATCTGTGATCGCGTCTTGTCACTCCAAAATAAGCATGGTCCATTATTCTAACATGGTTTCTAATAGCTCAAGACCATATCCTAGAATGACCTAACCCCCCTTAAAGGGCCTACCTGACTGAGAAAACTCAAGTCTGCCAAAAAAATTTACTACTTGTTCAAGCCAACATATGAAGATGAGCCCTTGGATCCTAGTCTCTGTGGGAGGGAAGGAGCCTAACTTCGCCTAGTACCAGTAGTTAGCAGATGAATTCCACATGGAGCAACCTGTCCTTCCAGCTTTCTGGAATGCTTCACCTCCCTGACTCTATGGAGGCCCTACTTAACCACCTCTCTGGTCCTTCATTCTCCTTTTATATTGCCCACTCACCTCTGCACAGACTGAAGTTGAATTCAGGTCAAACCTGAAGGAGTGTTTTCCCTATTGTGATAATACATTACTGATTAAAATCTATCCTTACCACTCAAACTAGGGTCCCACTTTATCTTTGACAATACCCGCTAGATTGAAAAGAAGTAAAAGTTTTAAAAATACTGTTAGCACAATGTGGATGGAACTAGAGGCTATTATGCTAAGAGAAGTAAGTCAATCAGAGAAAGACAATTATCATATGATCTCTCTGATATGAGGAATTTGAGAAACAAGACAGAGGATCATAGGGGAAGGGAGGGAAAAATGAAACAAGATGAAGCCAGGGATGGAGACAAACCATTAAGAGACTCTTAATCTCAGGAAACAAACTGAGGGTTGCTGGAGTGGAGGGTGGTGGGAGGGATATGGTGGCTGGGTGATGGACATTGGGGAGGGTATGTGCTATGGTGAGAGCTGTGAATCATGTAAGACTGATGAATCACAGACCTGTATCCCTGAAGCAAATAATACATTATGTTATTTAAAAAGATTTTAAAAGGGACGCCTGGGTGGCTCAGTCGGTTAAGCAGCTGCCTTCGGCTCAGGTCATGATCCCAGCGTCCTGGGATGGAGTCCCGCATCGGGCTCCTTGCTCGGCAGGAAGCCTGCTTCTTTCTCTGCCTCTGCCTGCCACTCTGTCTGCCTGTGCTCACTCTCTCTGGCAAATAAATAAATAAAATCTTTAAAAAAAAAGATTTTAAAAAATAATGTTAGTAAAGATAGGAAGCAGTGAAGACACATCTCTACTGTTGACCAGACTATAAATTAAACAGTTTGCAACACATAGCCAAGTGTTCTTACTCTGTAACTCAGCGTTTCTGCTCCTATCCTCTAGAGACTTCCTTAGCTGGATCATTCCCTAAAAAATACTGTTGCACACCCATGTCAGGATGCTTGAGTAATAATACCATGTGTGGGGAAAAATCTAGATGCAAACCAAATGTATTAAAAACAGTGAAATAGAACACTGTGGTGCATTCAGAATATTCATACAATGGAATAGTTTACAATGATAAAAACGAATAAGCCACAGCTGCATTTATCAATATCTATGAGTCTCACAAATATCATATTGACCAAAAATTTATTGGAATTCACACAATATACTACTTGTATAAATTTCAAATACTTGATAAATTAGCAACATAAATAGCAATAGAAAGAATATGGGGGAAAATAGAGGAAGGACAAACACCAAATTCAGAATAATGGTTCCCTTGGTGCCACAGGAGGAACACAGAAAGGAATGTATCTTAACCCGGGTGGGAGGTACAATAGTCTGTTGCAATATATAATTATGTATGTGTGTGTTAACAATAAAGTTAAACCTAGTTGTAAAATAGATTTTTAGAATTTTAAGCTACTATTCATAAATTATGAAAATGGGATATTTCTTATATACTTGAGTTTTTTCACTAAAATCCATACCCTCAACACATCTATTTTGAACTTTCAGCAAGTTCACAAAATCTTTGGAGTAAACAGATTCTCCACACACCTATCCTAGCTGAAGAGTGAATGCTTATTTTCTGGAAAAGAAAAGCAGGAGAGATTATGGGCCCAGGGAGAGAAACTTGCTATAACACAAGGATTTAACAAAAATGTGTGTACTTACCCATTAAGTCTGACTCCAAGATTGGGGGTAACTTGGAACTCTCTGTTCCCTCATCCTACTGTTCCTTCACCCTAACTCATGGTGGGCAGAACTGAAGATTCATTTCAAGAGCATACTTGCTAATGGAGAAATTACTGAATGTCTCATCCAAATTACCCTATAAAAAAAGGCCGCTAGGGCGCCTGGGTGGCTCAGTGGGTTGAGCCTCTGCCTTCAGCTCAGGTCATGATCTCAGGGTCTTGGGATCTATCGAGCCCCGCATCGCATTGGGCTCTCTGCTCAGCAGGGAGCCTGCTTCCTCCCCTCTTTCTCTGTCAAATGAATAAATAAAATCTTAAAAAAAAAAAAAAGGCCACTAGCTGACAAAGCTACTAATCCAGATATTTGCAATTAAATATGAGAAAGCAGCCAAATATTATAAGACAATTGAAGGAATTCTCTAACATTCATGAGATTTAAAAAAAAAATGAAAGAAACTTGAAGGAATTCAAAATCATGGAAAGGTATGAGAGTGGGCCAGGAGAATGCCTATTTATGCTTATTTTTTCTTATGGTATATATATACAATTATGATATATATATTTCAATATTTCTAACTTTTACATAGGGCTTTAATTTTTAGAATTTTTTATTTTAAACTATTTTTTAAAATTTATCTTATTTGTGAAATTTGTTAGGGAATATTAATATCTTTCTATACTCTTTAATTTATATTTTAGATTATTTGTATCTTTCAATATCTTTATTATCCTTTTATGATTCCTATTTTGATTCCTATTTATAGGGACTGTGTCTTACACCATAATGATGTACTCTCTTTTTGGTAAAATTTCTTTAGTTTCTTACAGTAAATCATTTGCAGGAACTACCTTTCATCCAAGTATCCAAGGTGGTGTTTCCTTCCCTTGCCTTGAAATAATTCTTCACAGGCTTATGTGTTATGTTTGGCTGTATATTTGTTCTTAATATCCCCAGTGAGGCAGAGATTCAGCTAAACCCTGCATATTGTCACTCAGGGTGTTCGGATGGTTCTTTGTTTAAGGTTTTTTGCTTTGTTTTGTTTTGTTTGCTCACATAGCTTGTTTCATTTGTGTTCAAGACTCACAATTGGAGAGCATATTAATAATCACACATGAACAAGAAGCCTTTAATGTTCCTTTCAGACTGACGAAACTTTAAGCAGGCTTCTTCCTGACTCTTGGCTCCTGAACTCCGGCCCCTTTGAGATATAGGCTCTTTTCTTAAATCACATTTTTCTTAAAAAAATGTGACTTTTAAGGATCTGTGAATAGCTCCTTGAGATATAATAACCAAGAAAGAAATTTTTAACAGGAGCCTAACTTCCTTGATTCAAATTGAAAAAGTATCTTCTGTCATGAAAGTATCAGAAAGGTACATTTTCCTTAGGATAAAGCCAACTAGCAAACACAGAAGGCCTATGATCCTCCACCCCAAGCCCCCCAGCTCTTAAAAATTCTATCCTTTCTTTTGTTAGAGTTAAGTTTAGTCCTCTCCTATTGTGATAATCTGGAATAAGGTCTTGCTTGCCTATTTAACTTTCATGTAAGTTTTGCTTTGATACGTGTTATGTATAGCTCAGTTATTTTAAACTTGTTTAGAAAGGCTGACTTCGGGTGCCTGGGTGGCTCAGTCGGTTAAGCAACTGCCTTCAGCTCAGGTCACGATCCCAGAGTCCTGGGATC
>RCUC01144543.1:0-46490 GCA_003697995.1 Taxidea taxus jeffersonii | reverse complement strand
GTTGGGGATGCCTGGGTGGCTCAGTTGGTTAAGCAGCTGCCTTCGGCTCAGGTGGTGATCCCAGCGTCCTGGGATCGAGTCCCACATCGGGCTCCTTGCTCAGCGGGGAGCCTGCTTCTCCCTCTGCCTCTGCCTACCACTCTGTCTGCCTGAGCTCGTGTTCTCTCTCTCTCTCTAATAAATAAATAAATAAATATCTTAAAAAAAAAAAAAAAAAGAAAGGTAAGGATTGACTGAACGTGATAATGATCAATGGTCCTTGGCAAACCAGGGCTGTTTGATGAGCTGTACATGCTCTCCGTTGAAAGGAAAACAGTCTCGGCCACACGGACCCGACACGGCCCTCTCCTTCTCCATCACTGATGGAGTGCTCACTGTGCACCAGAAACTGTGCTACACTCCTTCTACATAAGGCTTCATTTACTTGTGGCAGCAATTCTCCGCGGTGAATCTATTATTGAACACACTTTGCCCAAGGTCACAAAGCCAATAAACCCTAGAAGCAAGAGCCCTACCAAGTCTTTCCGACTCCCAAAACCTGTACTCCAGCCACAAGGACCACATCGTACCCTTGTGAGGCTGGTGCCCTGCACGAGAGCATCTGGCCAAGGGAGCAAGCGAGGTCTTGACACCTGGCCTGGCTGCATCAGTGTCGAAGGGGGACTCTCTCTAAATCTCCCAGAGGCCCCACATGGGTGGGGGCAGGGTAGGCCGAGCCTTGCCAACTTCAGGCCCCCTCCTCTAAAGACTACAGGTTGGAAAAGAACTTTAAATCCCCTGATCTCAGGCTCACCTCCTGATGGTCACACCTGAACTTTGCAAGGCATTCGTGCTTGGGGAAATATTTCCTGAGAACCTGTTACCTGTGCTAAACACTATCAAAGGAGGGAAGAAGGATAAGACATGGCCCCTCCCATCAAAGTGTTTACAGTCTAGTAGGGAAAGCCGTACAACCACGTACGGACAATGTGAAACATGGTCTGACATCAACCCATGAAGGCGACTCACAGAAGGAGCTAGGCGTCCCGAGCACCCTGGGAGCTGGAAGGATTCATCTATTCACCTGGCGCCCAGAGGAAGAAGGGTCTTTGAGGCCAGTGGGGTGGCCTGTGTGGGAGGATGTCCCCCAGCTCACACCCACGGACTTCCATGGGCTTCCATCAGCAGGGAGCACGAAGGCAAGCTTGGCTTAAGGGAGTTGGAGCTTCGGAGACCACAAGCAGAACAGGGGTGGAGCCCAGCAACCCCAACCCCCGCAAAGGAGGGACAACAGCCTCAGCACGGACAGAACACAGGTAAGCACAGTGAAGGGGCTGTGGCAGAGGGAAGGGAGACTCTGCACAATCCAGTTCAAGGCTGGAAATTGAAATATTCATCACATATGCTGGTCCTGCTCATCCAACTACAACCACCCACCCTGGGTGCCCCTACTCCCAGGGCCCACCTTGGCCCCAGGGACAGCATCAGGGGCCAGAGCACAGAGGTGGTCGCAGTGACAGGTGGGCCCTTCACATACATCCCCTTCCTGATACTCACCTAACCCCTAGCCCCTGTCCCCTTCTCGGGGAGTGTTGGAGAAATGTTCTCTGAGGCAACCTTCTTTGCACCCTTTGCTCCTCACATCACCGTCCTCTCTGTCCTACCCCCAATGCCGTTCCTCCCCCCAACACACACACACACACACTCCCTCTCACCTCCCTTCCCTCCCCCACCCCTTCCCCTCCATTTGTTTCAATGAACAGCCCCTTTTATCTATTCTGTAGGTACAAATGAAGCTGTCAAATTTGATCAGGCGCTTGATATGACAGGCCGTGGGAGTCAGGACCCCTTGAACAGAGTGGGCCTTGTCTGTCACAGCCTGCCTGACACTTCCCATAATGCCCAGACTGATGAGATTCTGAGTAGGGCCCAGCACATTTTCAACTCTATTTTGGGTGAAAACCCTTCTTGAAAGATCTTGAAAGGAGCTGGCAGTTCAGCCGCCCGGATGATTAATGAGGGTTGGCTCCGCTGGATGGATTTCTCCTGGTGCCAACAGCCGTCCTCCCAACAGGCTAGAACGTGTTACCGTTGACTTCCCCCCGCACTTCCCCCTCTCAGTGACGCCCCCCAAAAAAACCTCTCCCACCAGCCCTTGGACATCCCCACGGCCACTCCAGCCACGAACCTCTTGCCCATCCTCCCTCACTTTCAGACACAGGAGCAGCCCCAGCATATGGAAAAAGTTAACCATCACAGCTAAGCAAGGCCTGGCGTGAGTGAACGGAGCCCACCGGACAGCTTGGCACATTTGAGGGGCACAGAGGGAGGGCTGAGAGGGCACCAGACAGGACAGTCACCCAGGTTCTCCTTGAACGCCATGTCACACATTCCAGTGGACAGGGTAGGCCTGTCCGCCTTTTCTCCATGGACCTCGGGAGCCCTGGGGACAGAAACCACGGGTGTCTACGGCCCCAGCAAGATAAAGCCTTAAAGTCCTTGCTTCTCCTCACTCATCTTGCTCTATTTCTCAGAGGGAGCGCGACTGACATTGGAGCAAGACAATTCTTTATCGAGCAGGACCCTCTAGCGTAGGACAGAAGACTTCGCATCCTTGGTCTCAAGGAACTACTCATTTGGAGCAACCCCCAGTCATGGAGACAACCACAGCCATCCCCTGCAACTCCCAGCCCTGCCTGAGAACCGCCATTAGGATAAAGAGTGTCCCTGCTCCCTTCCTCCCTTGAGTCTTGAAGGCCTTGCCCTCCCCTCTGCCACCTCCCACTCTCACAACCCTCAAGCCCACTCAGTGGGGAGAGCACCTTGAAGGAGGGGACAGAAGGAACGAAGAGTGTTCTCCCACCCACCCCAATACCACTTTTCTCCTCTGCTGCTTGCCTCAAACCAGCCCTGCTTGAAGTGCTCTATTCTTCCTTTCCTCTTCTGTGTTCCTATTTCCCCCAATAGTACAGCTTAACCATGCTTAGGGTGAAAGAAGGGTGCCCAAAACTTCTCTGGGCTTTCCAAGCTCAGAATCCTTCAGGAACAGGCCAGTGCCAGGGAGTTGGGGTCAGGGATATGCTGTTTCTTTTGGAACACCCATAGATTCCTTTTTTAAGCTAGGCTCCAAGGTCTGGGGACTCTGTCAGAGAAGCGGGGTCCCTGTAACCAATGGCATCACCCACGATATCTTGTGGAGCAGATTCCATGGAGCCAGGTCATGAGAGAGAGTGTTTCCAAGAATATCAAGCCATACCTACTCTCCTCACTCCACGTTTTCTTCTCTCCCTCTCCTTCTGAAAAAGAAGGATCTTTTACCCATCTTTTACCCACCCCTCAGGCCACTGAGTACATGCCCCAAGCCAGCTTTTACCAATGGCCCGCTTAGGGGCCAGGTGCTCCAGCCTCCAGATGGACCCAGCACCATCAGTGCCTTCATTCAGTACCATCTACTGAGCATCTACTACTTGCCAGGCACTGGGCTCCACTCTGAGCATGCAGTAATGGGTTAAAAGACACACAGCCCCTGCCTCCATGAAGCTTACAGACTCGTAATAAGAAAAAAAAAAAACAAAACAGATCAATGTAGGATTATAATTGCAGTAGTAGCAATGAAGGAAAAGCAGAGTGTTTTTTACAGCACACCCAGAGAGTGTGTAGCAAGGAATCCTTATTTAGAACTAAGGTCAGAGAGAGCCTCTATGGGATCATGACCATGAAGCTGAGACCTGAAGGCTGAGCAGGGTCAGCCAGGTAAAGAAGGAAGAGCGTCTCAGGCTGGGGAAATCCACACCTGGACATCAGCCAAATGCTCTAAATGCACTTGTCAATGGAGGTGGTTTCCCTTGGAGCTGTGCTTCCATGGAACAACAAAAACTCAGTAACTCAGCCCAAACCCTGGGAAGAACCACAAGGGAGAGGAGCTGGGAAGAGAACCGAAGCAAGGGAGAGCACTGACCACCTAGTCACCCCACAGTCCAGGGCACCAACAACCATCCTGACAAGCAAGAGGGAGACTGGAGACTGGTCTGCGGCTGACAGGACCTCTCCCTAGAGTTTCAGGGGTACTGTGGCGCCAAGTTTTGAGGTTCTCTAACTCCTGGAACTGTGATGTGGGCAGCTGCTGATGGAGACAGCTATTGAACTAACGATGACACAAATTAACATATAATTACAAGATTCTTGCCCAAGAGTGAACCTCGTGAGAGACCCGGCTTTCTCTCTTCCAGAAAGATATTCTAATGAAATACAGGAAAATGTGTTTCTTACACTTGGAAACCCACAGTCCTTCATTGGCTCCCCACTGTGTAATCGAGGCCAAACCTTTAACCTAGCAATCCAGTCCTCCACAGAATGGCCCCAACACCTTTCCACCCGCCCCTGCTGGAACCTTCACAGGAGCCAAACATGACGACTCACTGTTTCCTAGACGTCCAGCTCTGGCATCCAGGTGTTTTTCCTTCCTCCTATGAGCCTATCCCCCCTCACAAATTCCCAGGTCTCATGTTTTAAGTTGATTGCGGTTTCCCATTGCTCTGAATCTCTTGAACCCCTCACTTTATCTCTCGGATATTCCTTCTGTATGCGAGGACCCCTCATCACCCTTCACTGGACCATAAATTCCTTAATGGCAAGAAGGGTCTTTTACACACACTCACATCCTAGGACAGCGCCAGGCATGAGGTAGACCATAACTACTTGCCAAATTCCATTTAATTGGAAAAGAGCTAAAGAGCTTAAGCAGTTGTCAACATCTTTGAGCTGAAGACACTACTAGTTTGATGAAAAAAGAGACCCAGGAGGTAAAACTCAAAGACAGAACAAGGACAAAAGAACAATCAGGAAAGAGAAAAAAAGATGCACACCCTTTACCAGTGGCCCAGTGACCCAGTGGCCAGTTGCTCGGGAAGCCTTCTTCTCTCATTGGTGTCCCCATGCCCAGAACAGAAGAGGTGGTCCTGAGGGCCTTGAGGCCCTTGAAGGCCTGAGGACCTTGACTATCATGGAAAACCCTAGAGGCAGGCAGAGGATGCCCACTGAGGTATGGGCAGTCAGTGACCTCCTTCCTCTACCAACTTGCCATGGGGGCTCAAATTCCCCATCCCCCCTTGACTCATTTCCTGGAGTTAAGGAGCAAAGTCCTGAAAAATAAAATAAAATAAAATAAAAATAAAGAAGATAAAAGTGTGCTACAAATGGCGTAGAGGAAGAAGATACCCCTCTTAAGACAGCAATGCTCACTAAACCTGTTTGGGAACTGCCCGCACCTAAGTAGATGGAGGACAAGGCTACCGGGAATCAGACTATTGAGGGGGTCTGGTCAGGAAAACTCTGGAACATGAACATTGTCCCAGGAGTGGCAACTCCAGGGTTGATGCCTCCAGGGGGGACCTGGCAGCCAGGTCCTTTAAAGAGTGACCCTGCCTCAGTACCAACTCTCTCTTTGATCCTTAATTCACCCTCGACTAGCCACAACGAGGGGAGGGACCGTGCCCGGTGTTACTGCTGTACCCGCAACGTCCAGTCTGTGCCCAGCAGGCAGCAGGCACTCAACAGAGATTTCTTGAATAAACCTATGAATTAATAAGGCTATAAGGGACCCCAAGGAGAAACTAGTCCTTGCTCTCAATTCTGCAAAGGAACCCAGCAAATCTGTAGACGTTCAGACCCACATTGCAGGAAGCCATCCCTGACATTAGCCAATCACCCCCATCTAGCATACAGAGGTCCACACCTGAGCAGCTTGGAGAGGGCGCATTTGCAAACTTACCGCACCAGCTTTTGGAGCAGAACTGACCTTCCTGCTGTCTTTCAGGACTCCTTGAGGGAGAAAAAGAATTTTCCTGGCCATTGGGCCAGAATATAAAAACAAGGCTACATAAAACAGGCCTACAGAGGTAAAGAGTAGGCCAAAAACAATATGCTCCTCTCCCCCCTATTTTCTTAGGACCTCAACCTCTTTTCCCCATGACGAGAAGGAGGAGGGAAAGGGGAGCAGAGCCTAATGACCCTGTGCCCCCTTGCCAGGACAGAGGCCCTCCTCGCGGGCGGGGAGTCAAAGAAAACTTTTCCGAGACTGATTACCAAGAGGGTAACTAGGTACACAGAGCACATGTGAACAGGCTCCTCGTTTCCAATTCAGGACTGTCAGATGGTGATTAATGACTAACAGACACAGAGCAGCCTTGATTGCCAAGTGCCGTATTGTTAATGCTGACATTTAATGAGGCCGGACACAAGTCCAGCACAATCCCACACCATCATCTGCAAATAGCGCTCAACAGATTTAATTGGTTAAGTATTTGTGTGTGTGTGTGTGTGTGTGTGTGTGCGCGCGCGCGTGCGCGCGCACGGGGGGGGGGGGGGGGGGGGAGGGAGATATAAAGGGCAGAAGAAAGGGATAAGATGTCGGTGTGTGAATCTGCCCTACAGGGACACCTCTGTTTTAGTATGTGGGTAACTGTGTGATCCCCACGAGTCCGGGGGAGTGAGTCCTTAGGGCTGTATAGCAGCAGACCTGCAAGATGACTTCAGTCCCCAGCAGGCAGGCCTCGGATCCGGCGGAGGCTCCTGTGACCCCCTCCCCACGCCACCAGCGCCTCTGACTACTGCTGTGGTCTCCCCACCACCACCCACCAGCATCACCGCTGTCTCTCAGGGGCAGCTGGGAACTGGCATGTTTGTGAAGTGAAAACACATGAAAGAGAGTTGAAAGAAGAAGTTGTCTAGAAGTGGGCCTGGATCCAAGGGAGCCCGAGAAGCCACTTTTTCACTGGACTCAGATCAATGGTCCCTTGGCCCGCCTGACTGGGAGGCTTCCCCTTTGCCAAGAGAACTGTTACCCCCGTTCCGGAACTCAGCACGCTCTTAGGAGAGGAACGGAATCCATCTTATTGTTCTAGAACAAGAGTCCCTGGCAATAGGGACCGAGGGGCTGGCCCCGCAAGGGTTCTGCAGGCCAGCTGAGCGAGGTGACGAAGGGTGCAGAGAAAGGGAGATGTGGGCTCCATGCAAGGAGTCTGTGCTCACGGAGGCCTGGCTCTAGTCACCGTCTGTGGCTTGGCCCTTCGGGGATGCAGACAAGGAGGCGAGACCAAGGCAGCCAGCACTCTGGTTGGGGAAATAGCAAACGGACATAGAAGAACAGCCTGGACGGTGGCTGCTAAGGGCTAAATGGGCGGCGGGAGGCGGTCAGTGCCTCCAGCATTCAGAGGAGAGGTCAGCTCAGAGTCAGGGGCTAGAAATGTCTAGAAAAGACAGAAAATATGTAAACTGTTTGAAAGATGGAAGCCCTCAGGTAAAAAGCACTAGCAAGACCATTATGCAGGTGAGGGCTTTGACTATTTGAATTGTCATTAATTCCCCCTTTAAAGCCTCGTTCCTGCAAGGGTGGCCCTAAACATCAGCCACATCACCATGGTCCCCACGCCTGACCTTTGGCTCTAAATCTGCCTTTGAACAGGACCCCCAGATATCTGCACGTGTGTCAAAGTTTGATAAAGGTTGATAAGCTCTAAATGCCCTGGCCAGAAAGCCACGCCGGGGTAGCAGGCCTGACCCAGGGACTGATATGGCTGGAAGTTCCCTGACATTTGTCAACAATATCACTATGTCCAGCAGGGTCCCCTGGGTCCCCCTTGGCTACAGCATCTGTCCCGCCCACCTGGCCTCACACCCTGTGGCCCTCTGAAGCACGTCTGGAACACCTCAGAGAATCGTCAGTGTGGGCCCCGTCACGCTTTCGTTGCTCCTTTCTATTTGGAGCAGGGGCAGGGCGGAACGGTGGGTCGGCCTGTCCCAGGCCTCACTACCACGGGAAGGCCTTGGGCAGCTTTGAGGGCCTCACCCCTGCTGATCCCTGCTGCAGGCTGGAAAGCTTGAGTCACAGGCAGGAGCAGGGCACTTTCCCCTGTGGGGTCGCAGGCATGGAGTCTTCGCTCTGGCCCAATGGTCAGTACCTAAATGCTTCATGCTGAGGAATTCAGCTCACCGAGGAGGCCCCATGTAATTACAGCCCGCCCCCCGCCCTTCATTCTCTCAGGGATCCCTGAGCTTCCAGATCGCCCGGAGCCCTGCCACCCTAGCTGTGGGAGGGTCAGCCTCAGAAAATAATCATTAAAAGCTATGTTTCCTCTTGAGACTCTGTGCCCAGGTGCCCCAGCTGTGACCCAACCTTCCAAACCCCTTTCCATAAACCACCACACCTTCTCTGCATAGGCCTCTCCTCTTTGAAGTGGCAAACCATTAGGGGCTCTCCCACTAGCTGCTTCCCTCCCCCAACAACCCCCACTCCCACCACCGCACACCCCAAATGAGCCTGTTCCCCCACCTTCATTCAGTGCTCCATTGACTTCGATCCCATAACTTGATCCCACTCCCTCAGTATAGGAGCCAAGAGGGAGCCAAGACACTGGGTTTCCACTTCTAGCCCCTCTGGGCCCCCACTCAGGGCAAAGAACATCCCACATTCGTGCCTCGGTTTCCTTCTGGTAAAGGGAGGGGATTGGATCAAAGGGATGATTCCTAAGGCCCCTTTCAGCTGTAATGGTCCACGGTTTTACTTCAGAGAATAATTGGGAGGGCCATATGAAATGAGATAATGGATATTTGAATAGGTTGAAAAGTTTCAAATGATGTACAGACAGGGTACTAAAGAGTCCCTTTCCCTCCGATCACCCACCAGCATGTCTTTGCAAGCGTCCTCTTGTTTTTGTGGTTCCTGTTTTTCGCCACAGATTGGGGGCAGCGTGAGGGCAGAGATGGTGGTTTCTATTTCTTCTGTCTGCTCTCTCAGTGACTAACACTCACAGAGGCTACTCAACGGTGTTGCTTACTGGGTGACAGGCTGACTACCACCCCCCGGGGGGGCTGCTCATTCACTTAAATGGATTTGTAAGAAAATCACAGGAAAGGGGTCACCTTTGCTTTTTAGGAGGGGAAAGGAACAGACCTCTCTCAAACACACATGTCTCATTTATCTTGAGGAAAAAGGGTAGTGTGCCCCTTAAAATGAGTTGGATGTGGAAATTCAAATGGAATTTTTAATGCTGCCTTGCAAATTAGCACAAACCAGCATGCCCAGGGCTTAATTCCATTCCTCAACTACTTACTGAGCATGGCGGGTTTGGAAGGCCAAGCTTCTGCTCTCGCATAGGGGAAATACAGGAGAAACGCTAGAAAGTAACAATGTTTTTTAACGAACATAGCAGGAATTAGGTATCAAAATAAATACTGTCCCATTCAAAACAGCCACTTTGGAATGATCTACACTTATTCTAATACCTTATCTTGCTCTAAAGGATTTGGCATTCTTTGAAAACCATCTCCAAAGCCGGTCACATTCTTTACTGACAATGACAAATCTTTGTGTGTTGATTAGGTGAGAGAAATGTCTTTTGAAGCCAAGCCCGGTGCATAAGCTGGATGGTCAGCCTTATTCCATCATGTCAAAAATCTAAATAATCATCTTCTAATAAGGCTTTTAATGAACATATACAGGCATAATGTGCAACCTTTGCCTGTGAATATTTTGGAGGTCTTCTTTCACTGAGTTGCATGAGTTTGGCCGTGTGTGCAGCAGTCAGTCCCACGATACATCTCCTGGCTTCTGTCCTTGCCCTCCAGCCCACCCCAACCCCCATCCTCTGTCCTCAATGCAGCAGCCCCAGAGCCAAGTCATCACTTAATCTGCTTGAAACCCTGCAAGGGCTCCCCTCTCACCTGGAGTGAAGGCCAAAGTCCACAGGGTGTCCTCTGAGACCGCACATGAGTCAGCCGCCCCCCACCACCCTGTTCCTCTCCCAGCTCCTGTCCCAGCTCCTGTCCCAGTGGGCTCCAGCCTCGTGGCCTCCACGCCTCCCCTCAGCACATCAGACAGACTCCCGCTTAGGGGCTTTGCTCCAGCTGTCCCCTCTGCCTGGGAAACCTCTCTCCCACATGGCCATGTGGTCAACTCCTTCATTTCCCTCTTTGAACAATTCTCACCTCCTCTGTGAGACCTGGTCTAACCTTCTCTTTAATACGTTCTGTGTGAAAACTCGACACACCTAGGCATGCGTGCCTAATCACCCACACACACTCATCCCTGATGCCCTTATCCTGTTCCTCTTTTTCTTTTCTCTATGGTACTTACCACCTTTCACTAGACTGTGTAATTTATCTATATATTACTTGTTGTGTTCGTTGTTGTTCGCATGCCTTTGCTAGCATCCAAGCTCAGGAGGGCCAATGCCTTGACCTATTTAACTGAATCTTAAAAGCACAGAGCTGGCACTCACTAAATATACAGTGAATTGAATGGAGATGGGTTGAATTGATTTAAATGGAATTGAATGACAGGTCCCAACTTACATGAGTATGGTCCCTGCCTTCCAGCTGCTGACAGATGTGATGGTTAGAAGGACACACACACACACACACACACACGCACACAGCTGAACAATACACGGGGATACTTGGCCGCATGCGATTTACAGTCACCCTGGGGGGGCATGGGAGGAGGCCAAGCCTTCCATCTGATCAAGCAGACCTTGTCCTTGTCCCCAGAACCTGACTGCATTATTCCAGCTTCCAGAATGAGCTCTGGCTCATGCCCTCTGCCTACAGTCCTCAACTCTTGCTGTCTCCTTACCCATACCCTCCGCACCCACCAATGCTCAGCCCCCATCCCCTTCCTCCATACAGTCTTCCTTGATTACCCCAGCCCTCCCTGACTTCTCTCTTCCCAGAGCTCCTAGAGCACGCATACTTTGTATCAGACAATTTAGTCTTTAAATAAAAAACACTATGTGTGCATGGTGTATTCTTTTTGTTGTTGTTGTTATTGGAAGTTCTTTTTTTTATTTAATTTTATTTTTTTTAAAGATTTTATTTATTTATTTATTTGTTAGAGAGAGAGAGCGAGCACAGGCAGACAGAGTGGTAGGCAGAGGCAAAGGGAGAAGCAGGCTCCCCGCCAAGCAAGGAGCCCGATGTGGGACTCAATCCCAGGACGCTGGGATCATGACCTGAGCCGAAGGCAGCTGCTTAACCAACTGAGCCACCCAGGCGTCCCAATTTAATTTTATTTTTATTTAAACATATAATGTAACCCCACCACCCTCTCCCAACCCCCCTACCCCCCACCCCCCTTAGTTTGTTTTATGACATTAAGAGTCTCTTTTGGTTTGTCTCCCTCCCAATCCCATCTTGTTGCATGGTGTATTATTAAGGATGTCTTTTGCTGCTTCTCTCTTTTGAATGACATCAGCATTGTTTAGGAGTGGCCCCTGACATGCAAGGATCCCTTTGGTTGGGTCCTCCGTCAGAGAGAAGGGGGAGGGCATTCCAGGCATGGGAAACCTCAGAAGCAAAGGTACTGTGTGGTATGAATGGACATGCTGAACTTAAAGGTATTACACCAGGACTTCTCCGCCCAGCTGAGATTTGACTCACCCGGAAAGCTTTTAACAGTAACTCCACATGGAGGCCTGACCCCAGACAATTTTATCAGAGTACCAGAGAATGTGGTGGAGGCATCACTATTTTGTAAAAGCCCCTCAAGTGATTCTAATGCACAGCTGGGGGGTAATGACAGCCATAGGGAGTAAAACAAAAAGGGATATAAAGGATATTGGAAAATAGGTCCCAAAAAACTATTATCGTGTCTGTTCTTTTTTTTTCCATTTTGCTTCTATTAGTTTGTCACGGGAATTTGTCTTTGTCGGAGTAGTCTGGATGGATCGGCGCTGTGGACAGATGATTCTGCCCCCTGCCCTGAGGAGGACAGGCAGCGCCAACAGATGTGGGCATGGCCAGGGTCAGTTGGAACCCATGGGAATCAGAAAAGTCCAGGAAACGAGACTATTTTAGACCACTGAGAAATTTATGTTGCAATCTCTCCCCCCTGCCAGATTGTTAGAATTCAGTTTACTCTGTCTTGCGCCTGCCCATCCAAAGAGCCAAGAAGTACAGCAATTTTATTCAGACTACCGGTTCAGGAGTTCCTGGCTAATTCTTCACACCCCTCCTGCCCCCACATCCTCGCTCTAAAAGGCAGCCTGGCTCAAGGACACTGAAGAGCATGCCAGCAACTGGAAGGCTATGGGCGTCCTCAGCTAGTCTGGTCTGGAGATGTTCTGTCTGGCGCGCTGCTGGTCTCTGCTCTCCCCTCCCGGTACCGACCTGCGGAAACCGACCAGCAACCGAGGCGCAGTTCCCAGCAGCCGCCGGTAGGGGCGCCAGCGCAGCCAGGGCCTGTCCCCCGCCTCCACCCCGCGACCCGCGCGCGGACTGCGGCTCCGTAGGCAATGTAGCGCTATCGCCAAAGTCACTGCTCACCGCCTGCCACCACCCTTAGGGGTGAAGCTTACGGTACCCGCGCCTCTGGGAAGGGACACGGGCTTACATTCAGGGTGGGTGAGAGGTACAGGACCGAGAAGAAAACTTGTCTTGAGCGCAGGACCTGCTTAGCTTACTTGAGAACAGAGGGTGGGGGCGAGGAAGGGGAGGGAAAGGGAACTTACAGGGAAATGTGTTGGCACTTGCTGGCTGAAGGAGGGAGGGAGGGGAATGCCAGGGAACAGGGACCGAGGGAAAAGGTGTGGAAAGACGAGGCCGAGTGCTGACGACAGGCTTCCCCAACTCCACAGGCTTGCCAAGGCCCAGCCCTGGATCCCAGGGAGGTCATAGCAGGGTTGACCTCTGAAGCCGCCTCCAGTCTCCCCCTCGCTCCTCGGTCTCTGTGCAGAACCGTGGTCTGCCAGGCTCTGGCCAACCTGTGGCCTTTCCACCCTGAAAGAGTCCCCTTGAAAAGCCAAGAGGGAAGAAACCAGCCCCCAGCAGCGAACTCCATATATACCAAGAGGTAACTTGAAACCCCAGAACTGGGCCGGGGGAGGAAGGAAAGGGTAGAGGGGGATGAGGTTTTTCCACTTTCATTCGCAACTGTCAGGCGGGTGATTAATGACCAACAGGTTTGGAATCGCCTTTATTGCCAGATCAGTATTGTTGCCTGTGACAGCTAATGAGGTCGGACAGCCTTCTCCACACTGAGCTTTATGGGGCCGGCTCCCTCCCCTGCAGAGCTCACAAGCCTTGCCAGCTTTTGTGCGCAGGAATGTTCCAGCCTCCCCCCTCCAACTTCTTCCTCCATCACTACCTCCCCCCAGTGCCCTGAGCCACCCGTCTCACCCAGAACCTGCCCGGTCCACAAAGGAAGCTGAGTAACAAGGGTTTCCATCTCCAGCCCTGTTCACAGAGACCCATCTGTTACACCCACACCCCAGAGCGCCTCCTCCCCACCCCTGTGGGAGCCTGAGCCGTGGGATTGGGAAGTTCGTGGAAAAAAAAGGAAGGCAGGGGGACAAAAGCAAACATTATAGCCCTCGGGTTTAAGACAAGGGGAAGAGGCTTCTGCCTGCTTGGTCTGGACAGTCTGACCAGCAGCCCCAACAGGTCACTTGGCAGTCAGGTGTAAAGTTCAAGAAGCATTTTTATACACTTACCACTTCAGTCCCGAGAATGCCTTGAGGAGGTGAGGATGGAGGGGTGAGGGAATTTAGGAAAAGGGGTTTGGTAACAGTTAATAATGTTTTTTAACCAACCTCCTCAAACCCAGATACACACAAAGCCAGGTTCCAGGGCAGAAATCAACTTGGTCTGAGGTCTCCCGGGTGAGGAAACACAGGCTTTGTTTTCTGCTCTTTTACAAATAATCCTTACCTTTGTGCTAGTTCACATCTTGATACGGTTAAGCACGTGTTTGCCTGGGGTTTAATATTTGAAAGGGTTGGAGCAATGTAATAAGCAAACAGCTTAAAAAGCCCAGGAAGACCTCCTCAGCTTAAAACTCTATTACTTTTCAATGTGATATAAATGTATTTTGCTTCTGCTCACAGCAATTTCCTAGTTTACTCTTATTAAACCAGGAGACGGCTTAGCAGAGTTCTTGATTTATGAAACACATACTAGATTCATTAAAACCTTAAAAGATTTAATACATTTTATCAGGACATTAAATCTGTGCAGGCTTTTTAAATCAAATACCTGCCATATTTCATCCCCCACACCCTGCACACTTACTTAAGAACACTAAAATGTGGACTGACAAACATTACGGGTGTTTCAGGCCTGATTTCTAAGTGGCATTAAAGTCCTCCCCTCTAGGATTTATAGCCCAGCTGCTCCCCGAGGCAGATCTTCCTTCTTTAGAATTCAGTTCAGGAAGTTCGCTGAGATCTACATGTCCTCCCCATACACAAATGTTTCCACCTCCCGGCCGAACCCCAGGGGATTTATCCTCATAGGTTCTCTAGGACCCTACCAGCAATACCAGCCCCCCATTCTTGACTCCTGGGCTCTGCTTCCCTGCGTCCACATTCAGGGCCTTTCCATCCACACTCCGCTCACCAGACTCTCTTGGCCCACACAGAACCATACCAGGACAACATCTGTCATGCCTGGAAAAACTTGGTCTTTCTTTCTCGAAAGAAAAAGACCTGTTTCTAGGTCTTGCCATACAACAGTGGCTCTTGGCTAGGAGGAATTTTGTCACGTCACTGCAACAACCCAGGGGACATTTGCCAATGTCTGGGGATGTACCTGATTGTCACAACTGTGTAGGGGTGGGAAGGACAGTCATTAGTGGCATCTAGGGTTGGAGGATCCACAGGATAGCACAGGATAGCCTCCCCCCACAAAAGAACCCCAAAGAACTCTCCAGTGTAAAGTGTTAATAGCAGGGTTAAGAAACCTGGCATTGGGGGCGCCTGGGTGGCTCAGAAGGTTAAGCCTCTGCCTTCGCCTCAGGGGTTCCTGAGATCAAGTCCCACAAGTCCATGCAGAGCAGAGAGCCTGCTTCTGCTTCCCCCTCTCTGTCTCTGCCTGCCTCTCTGCCTACCTGTGATCTTTGTCAAATAAATAAATAAAATCTTTTAAAAAAAAGAAAAGAAAAGAAACCTGCCATTGGACCTTAGCAGGCACAGGTAACCAGTCTCACTCCTAATAACTTTCAGCATGTAAGACTGTAGCTCGCAGCTAGTAGGTGCTTAATAAAAGTGTATGGAATTGAGCTAAACTGCTATCCTGATACACCGACACCAAATTTTCAAGCGTGGGGGAGAGGGGAATACTGGATCAATGATCACACCAGGAAGTGTCTTACCAAGCTCACCTGCACTTCTCTGTAAGATGGGGTGACCGTCATACTATCCTCATGGACTGTTAGGTTCTGATGAGCTTCTGTAACTGAAAGTGCATTTTGTCCCAAAGGGTCACGTGATGTTTACTACTTTGTTCAACAAGCACGTATTGAGAGCTGCTTATATACTAGGAGTTCCGTCAGACCTGCCAGGGTCAGGGTGGGTGACACAAAGAGGAATAAAAAGAATCCTGTGCCCTCTGGGAGCTTCCATCCCGTGACTCACGGACAAAATCAGAATGTTTCAGCATATTGGAGGGGTACCCTAGGAGAAGGAGGCACGGATGCTGCGAAAACATGAAGAGGAAGCATTTAGAAGGGGCTTGAAGGATGAGTAAGGGCTGGTCCGGAAAAACGCACACAAAAGCCAGGAAATAATATCACAAAAGCTGGAGCTGTAGGTAGGGGAATCATCTCACGGAAGATCATATATGACTAGCTAAGAGATGGGAAGTTTTTTCTCCATAGGATCGAGTTTTAGGGGTTTTTAAAAATATTTTATTTATTTGAGAGAGAGAGAGAGAGCAAGCGCGCTCAGCTCACGGGAGCACGAGCACGGGTTGGGGGAGGGGCAGAGGGAGAGGGAGAAGCAGACTCCCCGCCCTGAGCAGGGAGCCAGAGCAGGGCTCCATCCAAGGACCCTGGGATCATGACCTGAGCCAAAGGCAGACGCTTGGCCAACTGAGCCACCCAGGCGCCCCTAAAGGCAGATTATTATAATAATCCAAGTGAGAAAAGATAAAGCCCTGAACTAGGACAGTGTTTGGGGAGGAGGGGTGCAGCGTCAAGGAACAATGAGAACTTTGACTGAATGAATGGAGAAGATTAAGGTAGAGGCTGAGTGGCTGGCTTGTGGTGTTGAGTGCATGGTGGGAGGTGCCTTTCGTGGGAGAAGTACGTCTGAGGGGACCTAGCCCTTCAGTTTGCAACATACCTGGTTTGTCTTCACCCCACATCCAAAGAGATGGTGGAGTGGGGAGATGATGGAAATCTCTCAGTCCCTGAGGACAGAGGAGGGAATGAAATGAGGGCCCCAGGTGGAAAAAGACTGGCCTAGAATGGAACATGGATTCCCTTAACTTCCAAGATTCACATGCCAAGTATCTAAGGTGCCTCTTCGTCTACTGCAAAAAGAAGTCTACCCATGAAACAGAGGTACAGAAAAATATATGCAGACAAAATGCATACAATCTCTTTTTAACTCCTAATATTATGGATTCAGAGATGTCAAAAGAATGGTCATCCCAGGCAAAAGAAGCCAAGCCACACTTCAAACCACCAGGTCTCTTGGACATTTCCCAGGGCAGCAGGCTGCTTTCTCTCACTCCCCAAATGCACTGTGGATCTTGACCAAGACCCTGCCCTGGAGACTTCCTCCCCTTTGCCTTCTGTTCTTCCATGAGTAACATAAATGGATTGTATTAAAATTACAGGCTGGACCATGGAATGAAACATAACAGTAAAAAGTAATGAACTGTTGATAACACTCAACAACATAGATGAATCTCTAATTATTCTGGGTTAAAAAAATTATATATATATAATTTCTTTATATATATAAAACTTTTTTACAAGTAGCCAGACACACCCTCCCCCCAAAACCAATCCACACTGTATGAATTCCATTTGTATAAAATTGTACAAAATGCAAACTAATCTATAGTGACAAGAACAGTTGTTGCTTGAAAATCGGGGTGCTGGATCATGGAGAGGGGCAGGAGGGAGAGACTGTAAAGGGGCATGAGGAAATGTGGGGCCATGAGGCATATGTTCATTATCTGGATTGTGGTAATGGTTTCACAGGTGTATACATATGTCAAAACTTATTAAGTTGTACACTCTATATGCACTTTATTGTAGGTCAATTATACCTCAATAAAGCTGTAAAAACATATCATCACAAAATGATCTTTAGGTGACTTCCAACTGACTTCCAACTTCATTTTTTTTTCATGATTCCTCTTTGATCCCTTTACCAAACTCCTTTGAAGAAACATTATTAGCCCTGAGCAAATATCCTTTTGTTCTTAAAAGGCACCAATCCTGGTTTTTCTAACAGAAAATACGAGAAGGGTGTTGGAAGTAACCCCCTTCATCATTATTAAGGATATAGTTCTTTACTTCTCTTCCATGTTCACCAAAATCTTACTGGGATCAAATGTCCTCAAAAAAGACCTTTATTTCCTGTTTGAGGCATAAAGAAGAAAATTCAAAAACTTTTCCCAGCAACTTCCAATCTTGTGATATAAATGAAGACCAAGATTTTAACAGTTGCCTGGCTCCTTTGGGGCTCACCTGGTTATTAATGATTCTGCTCTGTGCAAAAAAAGGGGTCTTGGGGTGCCAGGGTGGCTCAGTGGGTTAAGCTTCTGCTTTTGGCTCAGGTCATGATCTCGGGGTCCTGGGATCGAGCCCCACATCAGGCTCTCTGCTCAGCGGGAAGCCTGTTTCCCCATCTATCTCTGCCTGCTGCTCTGCCTACTTGTGATCTCTCTCTCTATGTCAAATAAATAAAAATAAAAAATTAAAAAATCTATAAAAGGGAGTCTTTTTTCATCTTGGACTGGCTCTCTCACCAACAAGAAGCTTGGTAAGAGGACTAAACAAACAGCAATCCAGAGATAGGGAGAGGTGGGTGATTGGGGTGGGAGTACTTTTTTTATCCTACTACAACCCATGACTGCAAAATGAACTGGCCCAGTTTAAAGTATATGTGATTTCTGACCATTGGTCTACATTCCTGAAAGGTTACATATAAGATAAATGCAATAACTCTGTGTGTGTGTGCGTTTTTAAGTTGAATCATTATTTTCTCATTCATTTACTATAATGAATAAACAGATCTTCTTAGGATCACTCGAATTCTGCTTTGCAATTTACAAGCTCTGGGGCAATCCCTTGACTTCTCTAAGCTTCAACTTCCTCCTCTAGAAGGGAGTTGAACTCAAAGGGCTGACCTCAAAATTATATAAAATGAGAATGGGGTAGGGCCTGGTACGTGGAAAGCATTCGATAATGCTTTATGAAATTTGTATTGTAAATAAATATCTGTTGAAGCCGCATTTCAGAGTCCCTTATCTCTCCTTTTGATAAGCCTTCATTTGGTTATTACTCAATACCACATAACTTTAAGCTTATCCTTCTCTCACCTTCTGTCACATTAATATTGCAAATCTTCAAACAGACAAGAACTCATTACGGGAATTTGCTATTTAAAACAGCAACAGCTAACGTTATTGAACACTTAAAATGTGCCAAACATTGTATTTTTTTTCTTGAAGCATAGGTGACATACAATGTTATATTAGTTTCAGGTGCATGACACAGTGATCTGACAATTCTATACGCTGCTCAGTGCTGAGATAAGTGTACCCACCATCTGTCACCATACAACATTATAACAGTATTATGGACCATGTTCCCTATGCTGTACTTTTCATCTCCGTGACTTAATTATTTTATAACCGGAAGTTCATACCTCTTAATCCCTTTCACCTATTTCGCCTGTCACCCCACACACATCCCTTCTGGAAAGCACCAGTTTGCTTTCCGTATTTAAGAGTCTGGCTTTTTGTTTGTTTGCTCATTTATTTTGTTTTTTAGATTCCACGTATAAGTGAAATATTACGGGATTTATCTTTCTCTGTTTGACTTAGTTCACTTACCATAATACCTACCAGGTCCATCCGTGTTGTAACAAGTGGCGAAACTTTGTTTTGATTTAAGATTTTATTTGTCAGAGAGAGAGAGCACCAGCGGGAGGAGTAGCAAAGGCAGAGGCTCTCCACTGAGCAAGAAGCCCAATGTGGCGCTCGATCCCAGGACCATGGATCATGACCTCAGTCGAAGACAGACACTTAGCCAACTGAGCCACCCGGGCGTCCGGAACCTTCATTCTTTTTTAAAGGATGAGTAATGTTCCATTGCATATATAAATGCACCACATCTTTATCCATTCATCTGTCGGTGGACACTTGGTCTGCTTCCATATCATGGCTATTGCAAATAATGCTTCAACGAACATAGAGGTGCCTGTATCTTTTCAAATTAGTGTTTTCCTTTTCTCTGGGTAAATTCCCAGTAGTGGAATTACTGGATCATAAGGTATTTCTACTTTTAATTTTTTGAGAAGACTGCATACGGCTTTCCACAATGGTCATACCAATTTGCATTCCTACCAACAGTGCAGGAGGGTTCCCTTCTCACCACAACTTGGCCAGCACCTGTTATGCCTTGTCTTTTTGAGGCTAGCCATTCTGACAGGTGTGAGATGTTATCTCATTGTGTATATGTGTGTGTGTGTGTGTGTGTGTGTGTGTCTTCCTTGATCTGCCATTTATTGCTTGCAACAATCCTAGAAGGGTCGTATTATTATTACCCCCATTTTACAGACGAAGAAACTGAGACAGAGACAGATAAATCATTTTGCAAGGTCATACAGTTAGTAAGAGGCGTGGAGTGGGGTGAAAGGGCAGGATTTAAACCCAGGCAGTCTGACTGTGGAGTATCTTCACTCAACCACTTAAAAGAAATCATGCCAAGGTTATCTGCTTGATAATGCTGGATATTGTCAGAAAAATCACAGGAGCCTTAAGAAACGGATTTTCAGAAATGCCAAATCATCTACTGAAGTTCCTCCTCAGCCTCTAGGCAACGCCACAGTTGAACAACCCAGGCCTGGCAGAAAGCTTCCCGGGAACAGAATCCCTCAACTTCTACTCATAGTTCATTTCAAAGTTTAACAGGAAATTCTTAAATTACAACTAACTCAAATCCCTTATGCTGCAGGCTAAGCCCCATTCCTTGGGTTGATAAACCCCAATATTTCCGTTTCTCTGACTCATTCACTTGACTACTAAACTTATTAAGCATGCCCAGCTGAATTAAATACTGAACACGGAGAAAAAAAGCTCTTGGGTATCCATAGGATCAATCAGAAGACTGGCCAGCTGGGAGGAAGGGGGATTTGTAGAGACAGTGTGGGGAGACAAGAACCCTCATTGACAGAGATGGGCACACAGAGCCCAGGCAGCCCACCTGTAGCCTTAACCATACAATGCTGAACATCCCAACACAGACTCACCCAGAACAACTCAGGGTGAATTCCAAGCAGAGATGCCTGGAAAAACCTACGCTTTCCCTTCCCTGGGTCCTGAATCTGTCCACCACCACCATCTTGCCTTCTTCTCTGTGTAAATGCTTTTCATTTACTGAGTGAGCACTGCAATTAAGTGGACTCTTTCTCTTCTGCAAACAAAATAACTTTGGTGGCTGAATTAGAAATGTCCCAATGTGGGGCGCCTGGGTGGCTCAGTGGGTGAAAGCCTCTGCCTTCCACTCCGGTCGTGATCCCAGGGTCCTGGGATCAAGCCCCACATCGGGCTCTCTGCTCAGCAGGGAGCCTGCTTCCTCCTCTCTGTCTGCCTCTCTGACTACTTGTGATGTCTGTCTGTCAAATAAAAAATTAAAAAAAAAAAAAAAAGAAGTGTCCCAATGTGATGCTGCTGAACCGCCAAAGCAGCGGACAACGGGATGCCCTTAGACTAGGACACAGGAGACCTAGATCCTGCTCCTGGAGTCACTGCGCCTTCAGTCCGCGTTTCTGAGTACCTACGTAGGGGAAGTGCAGACGCAGTCCCCGCCCTTAAGGAAACCTACAGTCCAGCCGGGTAGAGACCGCACGCAACAGCCAGCCCTGTGGACTGAGGACAGGGGTTACAAAGGCAGTTAAGCTCCAGATGTTAAGGAAGCGTCGAGGGGACTGTCATCCATTGTGACCCTTGCACCTCGCTGAGCTCAAGATTCTGTTCACTAAAACGGGGATAATAATTCCTTCTTAAGCTGCTGGATGGTGCTGTGGGGGTCTCAACGACCAAGGCTCCTAGAAAAGCATAAAGGGCAATTCAAAATAGGGACTGTCTGTGATGAACGACGTAGTGGGGCTAATCCACGCATTAAAAGATGTGCTCTGTTCAGCGGCGCCGTAGGCAAGCGCGAGCAGAGGGCAACAAGGATTGCAACTCGCGGGTACCTGCTGCGCAAAACAACACACTTGACCCAAGGAGGGCGGGGGAGGGAATCCAGAGCAAATCCCAAAGTTAGAACCTCGGAAAGCGACAGCCTCAAGCACTCAGCACCCGTGGCCACGAGCGTCCTCCCCGGCGTCACTCTTCAAGCACTCGGCACACGTCCCCAACCTGGAAACCCTAAACCGAGGTCTTAACGAGCTGGACCGAGGCGCGGGCGCCCTCTGGCTGCCAGGCGCGGGCTCTGACCGCTCGGAGCGCGGGGGCGGGGCTGACGACCTAAGGAGGGGGGTGTTCTTCTCGCGTGAACTAATGGCGTCATCAAAGCGACGGGCCCGGAAGGAAGTAGCGTGTGGAGGGCGTGGCGGTTTCTACGGTTGCACGGGGGTTCGGAAGAGTACGGAGCGCCTGGAGGGACAGCTTGGTACGCGGCCCCCGCCCCTTAGTGTGCGCACTGGGCCTAGTTGCGGCTCCCGGCCGGAGCTTATCAGCCGTTCTCCGGGGCCCCAGCTCCAGCAGCCTCTCTCCCTCAGGAGCGAGAAAGCAACCCCTTTCTGTTCCGTCCCTTCCCCGCGAGCCCCAGGGCGCTAGGGACGCGCGACCCTCTCCCCGAAGAGGGCAGGGAAGGGGCGCTGGTTGGGGGCGGGGAGGGGGGGGCCTTTTGCAGAAAGGACGCAGCTGCAGATCGGTAGCTGGAGTCCGCCACGGTAAAATAAGCGCCTCGTAGACGTCTGAACCCAAGTTATGTTGGCCCCGGGAGGCAGAATCCACGCCCTGCGCGGGTGGGCCCAGGCACGCCTGACTGTGAACTTTGCTGTCAACCATCGTTTTTCCAGAGCCTTCAGTGTTTAGGAAATGAGGCTCTAGATGCCAGCTCTTTCTTATCCTGGTGCTTGAACGCAGTTGGACCCAGGATCCTAGTCATCCCACCCTGGGGAACCCTCTTCTCCTCTAACCCATTGGGGACCTGTCAGGTGCAAAGTGTGTATTCAGAGCCCTCCCCGGTTTAGATCCAAAGGAATAATTGGGAAGGTGGACGAAAAGCCAGAGAATCCCATCATGTGCGCTCTGCTCACATGCTGACTCTGTCGCTCCAGCATCTGAAAGGAGTAAATAATGGTTTCCTTTGAAATGGCAGGCAATTAGGACTGGGAGGCTCTGACCAGAATTACATAGCCACAACTGCCTGTCATTTGACATCCTCTGTAATTTGGGCAACATACTGCAGCTGCCTCTCTTCCCTTTTACTAGCATGAGTGACTCTAGTGACAGCACATTCGTGTTCACAGGAAGAGAAGGCTGTGTTCTGAACGCTGCCCAATTGGCACTGGTTCTCTCTTGGGGCCCCGCTGTATCTGGAGCCACTGCCTCCTGGGGGAGGTAGGGAATATGATCCCACAGCTGGGGGAGGAGTGGGAATGGTGCCTGAGAACAGGATGAAGAGAGTTGGACATCTAGCCTTGTGTTCATAGTACAACAGGCTGGGTCTGAGCCACTTCAGGGAGCTCAGCTTAGTGAGGTGCTCTCTCCGTTGTAACTTTTCTCCTAAGTGTTGGACCACACACTTTTTCCTGCGTCTTTTTCCCTAGGATACAGGTTCGCTGATGGCTCAGTTGGGAGCAGTTGTGGCTGTGGCTACCAGTTTCTTTTGTGCATCTCTCTTCTCAGCTGTGCACAAGATAGAAGAGGGACATATTGGGGTGTATTACAGGTAAGGAAGAGACAGAAGCTTGCAACTCCCTGTTAAATGTCTCTTTCCTAGTCACTGTCTAGCAGATTCTGTTGATTATCTGTGTCTGTTGAATAAAAGAGTCTTTTTAGATTGAGCTGTGGTGTCAGTGACCATGAAGGGGACATACACACACACTCTTATATGCATATATAAGTGTGAACATAAAACTTAATTGTCTTAAGTTGATGCCATGGGTGGTGGACAGTAAATGTGTCTAGAGATTAGAGACAAAATCTAAAGGAAACCAGTGCTTGCAGATCCTCCCTGAAACATTGTTTTCTCCTACATCCCTCCCCGGAATCTTGGTGCCACAAGATTACCTCCCATGAGCACCAGTTCTTGATAGAAACTTGAGAAGCTAGCCTGCTCTGCTCATTTGTACCCACTCTTGAAATTTACCATTTCAGGAAAAAGGAATCCTTCAGACTGATCTAAATCAAGGCAAGCCCAAGAGTAGTGATTCTTATAAGAAAGGAGCCCGTTGCACCTCTTTTTATTGCTTTTATTTTTTTTGAAAAAAAAAATTTTTTTTTCCTTCATAACACAAAGAAGCACTTAGAAATCTTGGGTTGCTTTCCTGTCAGTAACCTCCATGACCCAAGTTTTTTGCTTTAAGCTGTTATGAACTCCTTTTTATATGTTCCCAAGATGCTTATTCCTGGATTGCCAATAGCAAGTTCTAGAAGTCTCATTGGGCTCCATTCTCCCCTTTATTTCTCCCCACCTGCTGCTCATATGTCCCCAAAAAAGGCTTTTAATTTTGTTACCTTTACATATAACTTGGTTCTAAAGGTCACTCTGCTGCCCAAAAAAGGTATGCAGATGATTTTTTTAAGATTTTACTTATTTATTTATTTGTCAGAGAGAGAGAGCACGTGTGCACAAGCAGCAGAGTGGCAGACAGAGGCAGAGAGAGAAGCAGGCTCCCCGAAGAGCAAGGAGCCCGATTCGGGACTCAGTCCCAGGACTCTGGGATCATGACCCGAGTCGAAGGCAGCGGCTTAACTGACTAAGCCACCCAGGCGTCCCTATGCAGATGATTTTTAAAGCATTCTTCAAATTATTCTTTTGGTTGTTCATGTCCCTTGGCTCCAGTATTAGTGCAGTTAGTTGATAAATGTATTACCAGACTTAACTTCCCCCCAAGGATTGCCACAAACGCAACGGGTATGACCAAGTAAAATAGACTTCCTCTTCTGTTAAGGATTGCCAGGGATCCTGCTGTCTTCATTCCACTTGGCCCATGTGCCTATTTTTCCTGCCTCAAAAGCATTAATCATGGTTTTATGTTTTACCATCAGGCTTCCTAGAATATTAGGGTCGAGCTGAGAGGAAGGGGTCTGTAGACACGGACATACACTCTGTATGAGATGTTTATGGGGGTGTAGAGAAGGTGGGTGCAAATAGTAATTGCTGTCATTGCTAGCTCTTACTAAACCACCTCTCTCTCCTCTGCAGAGGCGGAGCCCTCCTGACTTCCACCAGCGGCCCGGGTTTCCATCTCATGCTTCCTTTCATCACATCGTATAAGTCGGTGCAGGTGAACTGGGCCTCTGCAAGTTTGGGGTGTTGGCAAATACATGATTTGGAATTATTTCCCATTAGATGAGTAAATGCCTCTTCAAGGAATGTATATATGTAATGTATTGTGTATATAGAAAGAATGAGGCCCCATGAACCGCATACTCTAGAGCTTTATTTGATTGTTGAAATGGCTGAATGGGATCATTGCCTTGACCCATAGGCCCTAGCTGGGAATTTCTTCACTTCAAGGTAGAGCCAGAGAAGAATGTTCTGAAGATAAAAAGGAAAACTAGGATGTGTGGGTCTGTGTGTTTTCAATCACAGGTTACCTAGATAAATGGAAATAAATGGTAATTTTGGATAAATTTGGATAAATGGAAATGGTAATTTTGCTGGTTCTTATTTGAACTTCATAGATGTGAACATAATTTGAGGGGTGGGGGGAGAGGAAAGTTGGACTTGGTGAAGGGGGATGACATCTAAAGGAAGAGTAGGATTAATTATAACAAATAGAAGGCCTGGCTCAGATAGACTAGCCATCTTTGAAGGATGTCCAGCTAAGAGGGATAAGAAGATTTAGAGGATGATTTTTGAACCGACTCAGGAAAATATCCTGGGACACCAGCATTCTCCCTGTTCATTTCTTCCGCCATTTCCAGTGCTTGATGGTTTTCAGAGTGTATTTGTGCCCAGGATCTTAGGAGTCTCACGGTAATGCTGAGAAGGGACTGAGCCAGGTTAAATACAGAATCCTCTAATTTCAAAGCTAGTGAAAGGAGGACAGTAGAGATAAAGATGATCTTAGGACTCCTAATCCAAGTTCTTTTTTTTTTTTTTAACTAAGCCATTACTACACAGCTTGTGCATATGGTGATTCACTTACAGTGAAGCTGGGTTAGGTACCTCTGTTCCTCTGAGTCAGGCACCCTGTGTAAATAAAGAGGATTAGACATTCTTGTTTAACAAGGCCGAAGGTCAACCCAGATAACCGCAAGGACCCAGCGATTGGGATTCCAAAACTAAGTTACTTTACTCCTCGTGGCGCACTTTACAGCCATTTTATGTCTCCTCTATTTCTAGACCACACTGCAGACAGATGAGGTGAAGAATGTGCCTTGTGGGACTAGGTAAGCTGCCCGGGGTGAAGAGGGTAAGTCTATGTTGGCGGAAGTGCTGGCTGTTAGCTCTCACTGTTAGAGACAGTGAAAGGAGAAGCATTCCTTCTCGGTGGTCTTACCAAATTCCCTGCCTCCTTGCTCCCTTGGTTCCGATTTGACGAGGCCATGCGGTGCCATAGGGAAAATCACAGAAGGTAGACAGGTTCGGGAGGACCTTGAATTCTGTGCTGAGTGTGGGCTTTTTCTGTTAAAAGTGAAGATCCACTAAAAGCTTTTAGCAGATAAATGACTTGATAGCTGGGGAATGTTGTAAAGGTAAGGGCTGACCTCAGGGTCTGGAAATCCAAACAGAACACTGCTCCAGTGGTCTGGGTGAAAAGTAAAGAAGGTCCAAATTGGAATAGAATCACAAACCACCACCACAAGGAAACATTTAGGCAAATCCAGAATTAGGGCATCTCACGGGACAGCTGACCTGGTGGCATCACAGGGAGGAGCTTTGGGTTGGAAAGCAGACCTAAAAGACATAAACAAAGGCATGGTGAGCCTTAATTAGAACTTGGTTCAAAAATACCATCTATGAAAGACAGGGGGACTGGATGAGTCAGCTTGGGCAGCCATAAGAGAGGGTCACAGACTGAACGGAAACAGAGTCCAAGGTGCCAGCAGGCTTCGTCTCTGGTGAAGCCTCTTTTTCTCGCTTGTAGATGGTGACTTTGCAGTGTCCTCATGTGGCCTTTCCTGGGTGCACGCAGGCAGAAAATCTCTGGTGTCTGCCTCTTTTCCTTTACCAATCCAGTCGGGTTGGGGACCTACCCCTATGACTTCATGGAGTCTTAATTACCACCTTATGGCCCTGTCTCACTCAATACAGTGACAAGGGGCTTTTAAGAGTTTCAGCAAATGGACTTTTGGAGGGCACACAATTCAGTCCCTAACAGGAACAACAGGAAACTGGAATAAGGATCTGGTATTAAAGGCCGTTAAGAAATCACTGTTAATTTTCTAAGAGTTGGGACATAGAAGGATGTCATTATTCCTCAGTGCATGTTGCTCACTAACATGTTAAGGGAGAAAGTATCATGATGGCAACTCACTTTGAAATGTTCAGCATAGGGGCGCCTGGGTGGCTCAGTGGGTTAAGCCTCTGCCTTCGGCTTAGGTCATGATCTCAGGGTCGTGGGATCGAGCCCCGTATCGCGCTCTCTGCTCAGCAGGGAGCTTGCTTCCTCCTCTCTTTCTGCTTGCCTCTCTGCCTACTTGTGATCTATCAAATAAATAAATAAAATCTTAAAAAAAAAAAAAGAAATGTTCAGCATAAAAAGCAGAGCAATCTGTAAGGTAAAATGTTAGCAATTGCTAAATGTAGGTGTTCATGTATGGATGTTAGTTGTATTATTCTTTCAGTGTTTCTGTATGCTTAAAATTATTTATGAATATTTGCCAGGAAAGGCAAGGGAAGAGCTGAACCAAAGTGATGGTGAAGACAAAGTGAGAAACAGTGACCATAAAATCCCACGGTGGCCTTCTAAACACTGAGAAATCCTTCACTTTTCTTTTCCCATCAATGGATTACTTTAATCAAAAGGCATTGCAGATTCAACAGATACAAACTATCCTTTTCCTAGTGGCACCCAGAAGTTTCACTTTTCTCCTTATGGAGATACTTTGAGGAGGTGTGGTTTCTCGGGAGATGGTGTTCTTGCTCTAAGCTTGGAAGATTCCTATTTAGAGATCTCATGCCTTCTGGCCTCCTCTGAACTCCTCTGCTCCTTTTCTGCCAGGTCACATACCTGATGCCATCACCTAGAGACGGCACTCTGTTCCAGAGCCTACTGGTGACTTCTTTGTTCTTCTTCTCCCAACAGTGGTGGTGTGATGATCTACTTTGACCGAATTGAAGTGGTGAACTTCTTGGTCCCAAATGCAGGTATGTTTTTCCAGCTGACCTTCACCACCGACTTGCTTTGCCCAGCCTGTCCCCCCATCCGCACCGCCATCCCAGGTCTGTCTCAGCACCTCGGGCGGGGAGAGCCACTGTGTCTGAGAAAGGGAGTCCTGCCTTTTCTGACTGCAGTCCTGCCTTCCCTTCCAGTGTATGACATCGTGAAGAACTACACTGCTGACTACGACAAGGCCCTCATCTTCAATAAGATCCACCACGAGCTGAACCAGTTCTGCAGTGTGCATACCCTTCAGGAGGTCTACATAGAGCTCTTCGGTAAGAAAGCCTCTGCTGGCCGTATCATGCCTCCACCACTGTTTCCCCCACCAGCTACTTCTGAGCTACCATAGGGGAGGATGGGTTCCAAAGGACAGGAAGTGTCAGAGAAGCCAGTGCCCGGGAACTGGTCCCAAGCAGAACTTTTGGAAAATGTTGATGACAGTGGCAGCAGGTCATGAAAGCAGGTGAGCCTTGGGCACAGGCTTATGGTGGACTAGGGGACTCCTGGCCCGAATCAGAGGACTGAAAGGCAGAGCATTCCAAGTATCCCTAAAACAGCCTTCTGTAATGAAGACAGAGTCCATTCTAGAAGAACCTTAGAGATCATCCACCCCAAAAACCTCATTTTCAGATGAGGGGACTAAGGCCCAAAGAGAAAGTTTTAGAACTATTTTGTAGCAGAGCTGAGACTAGACCCTCCCTCTCCTGGCTCTCGCTTCAGAGTGCTTCTCCATCTGCCACACTGAAAGAAGGGCCTCTGGGAAAAGGGAGGAGGATAATAGGGTTCACATTTAATTCTAGAAGTGGGACAAGGACCATAGCTGCTTAAAGTTCCTAGTTTCTTTAAGCCTGCATGCGTAGAGATGAATAGAAAAACACTTAAAAGAATCCACGTGCTTAAGTACACACTTTTTGACCTTTTTAACCAGTCAAAGTAAACATAGCCTGACTTCAGCAACAAGAGAAAGAAACAGTTCAGTAATTGTTCGAGCTCTTTTGTGGTTAAGTGTTCTGTTGAAGCTTGCTGCCAGAAGTTTTCTAGTGGCCAGTGCTGAGAGTAAATGATAGTACAACTATTCCTGATACTAGGACTGGACAATGTCTCCTCCCAGGAATCTTCATTAAAAAGGACCCTGATAGAATGTTTCGCAGAGTAGACAGGAGAGGGAAGGGACTCCTGGTACTTCCTGTGATCTCAGAGAGCCCATTGTACACAATTCTGACTCAGGAAATCTTCAGAATCACTTCTGATTTCTCTGCAGTAGAAAATAAATCTAAATTCACTTTACAGGGTTTGAATTCAGTATGCTTTAAAGAAAAATTCTGTGAATTTGCTATTATTAGTTTTTTTGTTTTTTGTTTTTTGTTTTTAACTTCAAACTGAGAGCACTTTATAAAATAGCATTAGTTTTCTCTGGCGCCTGAGTGGCTCAGTCATTAATCGTCTTCCTTTGGCTCAGGTCATGATCCCAGGGTCCTGGGATTGTTCCCTGCATTGGGCTCTTCGCTCAGCGGAAAGCCTGCTTCTCCCTCTCCCATACCCCCTGCTTGTGTTCTCTCTCTCACTGTGTCTGTCTCTGTCGAGTAAAGAAATACAATCTTAGGAGCACCTGGGTGGCTCAGTGGGTTAAGCCTCTGCCTTCGGCTCAGGTCATGATCTCAGGGTCCTGGGATCGAGCCCCGCATCGGGCTCTCTGCTTGGCGGGGAGCCTGCTTCCCCCTCCCTCTCTGCCTACTTACGACCCCTCTTTGTGTCAAATAAAATAAAATCTTTAAAAAAAAAAAAAAAAAGAAAGAAATACAATCTTAAAAAAAAATAGCATTAATTTTCTCTCTAGCCCTGGTTTTAGAACTTGTGCCATTAAAGGAACACTTTAAAGCATTTGAAACAAGAGACAAAGGACTGTAACTTCCATGAAGAGAAAATGAAAATATGAAATTGTTTTGCATTAGAAAGCTTCTTACTGTCAGAGCATCTGGCAGGCTTAGTAGGTGGAGCACACAACTCTTGATCTCGGGATAGTGGGTTCAAGCCCCACATTGGATGTAGAGATTACTTAAAAATGAAATCTTTAAGGGCGCCTGGGTGGCTCAGTGGGTTAAAGCCTCTGCCTTCGGCTCAGGTCATGATCCCGGGGTCCTGGGATCGAGCCCCACATCGGGCTCTCTGCTCAGGGAGCCTGCTTCCTCCTCTCTCTGCCTGCTTGTGATCTCTTGTCTGTCAAATAAATAAATTAAAAAAAAAAAAAATGAAATCTTTAGGGCGCCTGGGTGGGTCAGTGGGTTAAAGCCTCTGCCTTCAGCTCAGGTCATGATCCCAGGGTCCTGGGACCAAGCCCCACATCGGGCTCTCTCCTTAGCAGGGAGTCTGCTTCCTCCTCTCTCTCTGCCCGCCTCTGCCTACTTGTGATTTCTGTCTGTCAAATAAATAAATAAAATCTTTTTAAAAAATAAATAAAATTTTTTTAAAAAATGAAATCTTTAAAAAAGAAGGGAAAAAAAAGGAAACTTCATACTGCCTGAGAGATAAACTTGGTAGCTTAGTGAAACTTCTTGTACAGTGAAGCTGGGAAAATATAATTGCTTTGAAATTTTCTTTCTTTTTAAAGTTACATCTTGGGGCACCTGGGTGGCTCAGTGGGTTAAAGCCTCTGCCTTCGGCTCAGGTCATGATCCCAGGGTTCTGGGATCAACCCCGCATCGGGCTCTCTGCTCAACAGGGAGCCTGCTTCCTCCTCTCTCTCTGCCTGCTTCTCTGCCTACTTGTGATCTCTGTCTGTCATATAAATAAATAAAAATCTTTAAAATATAAAATAAAATAAAGTTATATCTTTCAAGCAAAAACACTGTCTTCGGGGCGCCTGGGTGGCTCAGTGGGTTAAAGCCTCTGCCTTCGGCTCGGGTCGTGATCCCAGGGTCCTGGGATTGAGCCCCGCATCAGGCTCTCTGCTCAGCGGGGAGCCTGCTTCCCCCTCTCTCTCTGCCTGCCTCTCTGCCTGATTGTGATCTCTGTCTGTCAAATAAATAAATAAAATCTTAAAAAAAAAAAAAAAAAACACTGTCTTCCATCCAAGTACTAACCAGGCCCGGCCCTGCTTAGCTTCCGAGATCAGACGAGATCGGGCGCGTTCAGGGTGGTATGGCCATAGACCAAAAACACTGTCTTGCTTAGAATCTATTTGTGTCTGTAAAGGAGGAATTCATGTCTCTAATCCCATTCCTAGAACGTGGGAGGTTTTCCACTAGCTGTGTCTGTCCTCTCAGGACTCATAGCCCTGACTTCCCTCCCACATGACTGTGTAATTCTCATCCCTGCTTACGCTGATGCCTCCTCTATGCCCGTCGTATAAAAACATTACATAGTTCTTGTTCAGCAATGACCTGCGGCAATCTCTTTGTGTAATGTAACCTAATCTGCACTTATTTGCGTGACTATAATGTGTAAACAACTTATTACCAATATTACTTTCATAATAAACCGCCTGGCAAAATATTTCTTTTTTTTTTTTAAGATTTTTTTTTATTTATTTGACATAAATAAATGTCACAGACCACAGTTGTCTGCTTTAAGTCAGATGTAATTTGGTCTAATGAATGACTATTTATTATTAACTTAGGGAGGCACAGAACATCTCAAAGTTTGGTTGGCATCCTATTTAAGAAAGGAAATAAGAAATGTGATGTTTATCCATGGCTGTCAAGTTGTTAAACACATACCAGGTCTGAGGTGCTGCCTTCTGGGGCATTTCTCCCTCGTGCTAAGAGGCTTGTGAGAGCATATCCAGTGTGTGGAAACGTTAAAATCTCTTGCTTACCGATTAGACAGTTGAAGATAGTGCTGTTTTAAAGCATAAAACAGCCCTAAAAATTAAAGCATAGTAATTAAACAAGTGTATTATTTTGGCTCCTAACTAGTGTGAACACATCACTGAACTTCCGTGGGCCTCAGTGCGGTCTGGACATCTGTTAAAGGCAGGGAGTTCCACTTACCATTCCTCAGAGGCCCCTGTTTTGGGCACCAGTGACCAAAAACGGCCACTTAAAGTGGGTGGCAGCTGACAGGGAGGTGATTCAGTTCGGATGTCCTACCCTGGTTCCGTGGAGTCTTCTCAGCGCCATCCAAGATCTTACTGAGGATCTCCCAAGCAGGGCTCAGGAAGAGAAGGCCTGGCCAGAGAGGGCAGCTGTGGGGGCTGTAGGATCCCAGCCACAAGGGGGGCGGGGGTTGTCAGTCAGAGCTCTTCTTACACTTGCCTATGAAACAGCTCCCATGTGAATTCCACACAGAGCAATCAGGGCCAACGCAAACGACTATCAAAAGACTCGGGCTTGTTTCCAGAATCATAAATTTTCATTTTCCCCACTGTGTTCTTTGATGGAGTTCTTAATGGAAATAGTCTTCCTTGGGGCTTTCGTTGACGTCAGAGTCTGTTTTTCTTTTAGAAACTTCTCAAATGACTGGATTTCAATGGCTTGCCTCTCTTCGAAATACCTAGCATAGCCACTCCACCTTCCTTTCTCTTGAAAACGGGGTGCCTGGCTTCTCTTTAGCTGCTATTGTCTAGGAAAAGGCTGCCGCCCACCTCAAGAAATGTGCAAGACTTGTCTGTCCTCCTTCTTATTAAAGCTCAGTTTCCTTTTGGGCAAGGATGCTATTTTCTTTTCTTTCTTTTTTTTTTTTTTTTTAGTTTTTGTTTTTATTTATTTGACAGATCACAAGTAGGCAGAGCAGGGGCGCCTGGGTGGCTCGGTGGGTTGAGCCACTGCCTTCGGCTGGGGTCATGGTCTCGGGGTCCTGGGATTGGGCCCCACATCGGGCTCTCTGCGGGGAGCTTGCTTCCTCCTCTCTCTCTGTCTGCCTCTCTGCCTACTTGTGATCTCTGTCAAATGAATAAATAAAATCTTAAAAAAAGAAAAAGCAAGTATGCAGAGCAGCAGGCAGAGAGGGGGAGGGGAGGCAGGCTCCCTGCTGAGCAGAGAGCTCAGTGCAGGACTCGATCCCTGGACCTGAGATCATGACCATGACCTGAGCCGAAGGCAGAGATTTAACCCACCGAGCCACACAGGTGCCCCTAGGTTGCTATTTTCTACAGCCTCGGTGATTTTATGTGGAGGCCACAGGAAAAGGATGCTCTCACATCCAGCTTGCATAGAGCAGCTGCAGAGGCATGTTGCTTTGAAAGATGTGCCAAAGATCTTCAGATTTCTGGGCTCTGATAAGCACTCTGCCTTGGAAAGCCCTTTGGCCTCCCGGGTACATTCTTAAGCTGGTATTGTAGTTTGTCCTGTACCCCCATGCTTTCCTCCACCCTGCTTACAGCGTAACAACTCTTGCTGTCTTTCTTGATCCCAGATCAGATTGACGAAAACCTCAAGCTGGCTTTACAACAGGACCTGACCTCCATGGCCCCCGGGCTTGTCATCCAAGTAAGCATGGCCACAATGGGAGCCCCCTCTGCTGAAGGGGCATCCCCCCCTTTCAAAGGATGCCCTTTTTGTGCAGGAAGATGAAGGGCTAGTGGGAGCTGCTTCTGTCCCTCGCCACCCTCACCTTCTCATCACATGCTGTTTCTCTCCTTCTTCAGGCTGTGCGGGTGACCAAGCCCAATATCCCTGAGGCGATCCGCAGAAACTACGAGTTGATGTGAGTATTTCCGTTGCCCAAGCTATACCCACCACTCTCTCCCCCGCTTCCCCCCGCACCCCGCCACCTCATCCTGTGCCAGAGTTAACCGAAGCCCTGCCAGGAGCTCATTGCCCTTCTTGAGTATTCGTTACAGCCCATCGCTCTGTGAGATAGAGCAGTTGTGTCCAGACAGTCACCTGCGCTCCGTAACTGTGGCGGAGAGCCACAGGAGAAGCCCTTCCAAGCAGTGCTGCTTTTCAAAGGGCCAGGGGGCATTGTTTGTGCTTCCTGGTTCATACCAAAGACCATGGGAGCGAAAGGTGGTTAAGTGGGCAGGCAGGTGCATTTTACCAAAGTAAATTATGCTTTATTTCCCACAAATGAGTTATTTTGGAGGTGAAAGAGAGCCATGTTACTCTCTGCAACAGACCTGCTTTTCCCTGGGACATTCAACAGCCTTCCAGAGAGAGGACAAACTCACAGTTTGCCTCTCAGCGGAAGTCTGGCTTCTCCGGGGCACAGTGAAGTTCCTCGGAAGCTTCTTCCATGGCAGCCTCACAGCTTTTTTTTTTATTTTTCCACCAGGGAAAGTGAGAAGACGAAGCTTCTCATTGCAGCGCAGAAACAGAAGGTGGTGGAGAAGGAAGCTGAGACGGAGCGGAAGAAGGCCCTCATCGGTCTGAATGTGGTTCTGTGATCCCCTCACAGGGCGAAGGGGGCTGGAGGGGGTGGTGGGAAGCTGAGAGGTAGCCTTGGGCACCGTTAGATCACACAGCCCTCCAAACCCTTGCCAGGGTGCAGGAGTGGCATTCGTACTCCCAGAAGCAAAGCAGAAGTCATCAGATCACAGCCAGGAGCAGTGCATTTTGAGTCTCTCCTGATGTCTGAAGTGAAAGGAACCTTTTCTCTTAATGTGTAATGGATAATAAGAATGGCTGATACCTATCAAGCAGGTATCATGGGTCATGTACTTTTCTAAGCACTTACATGTACTCCTCACAACCACCAGGTGACATAGGTCCTATTGTTAACGTCATTTTCCCGAATCAAAGACCAGAGGGTTTAAATAATGTGCCCAGGGTCATCTGGCAAGTAGCTGGTGGAAACGGGGTTCAGCCCCAGGGACTCTGTCCAGAACCTGGTTTGTAACCACTACACTGGATTATCAACAATGACTGACTGCTTCCCAAGGTGAAGTGGCAGGGAGAAACTGTTTAGAGAGTATCTTACTCCTTAGCCTATCCATTCAGGAGAAATACCCTTGTGACAGGAGAGGTGAGGGCCTGCTCCTCGCTTCCGTCACCGGGCCCAGGTCTCTCCGTTCACTATCTTGTGCCGATGTCATGGTACCACCCTCACTGGTACAGCCCACCTGTGCCCCTCACAGGGCTTTCCTTCTGAGCTAACCCACCGGCCTGCATCAGGGACTCAGGAAGGGCCAAACAGTCTGGCTTTTGAAATACCAGAGCTCTAAGCCTTTTTTCAACTTTCTTACTGTAGAGGCAGAAAAAGTGGCCCAGGTCGCAGAAATCACCTATGGGCAGAAGGTGATGGAGAAGGAGACGGAGAAGAAGATTTCAGAAATTGAAGGTGAGCACAGGTGAAGTGAATGCCCAAGGTTTCCTCAGGCCCCACCTGGTGACAAGGGGGTGAGAGTCATTTCCTTCACTCTTTCATCTTTGTTCTAAGATGCGGTGATCTCTTTGGAAAATCACTTTTTCTCTGTGCTTTGAGTCGATTTTGGGGGAGATACGGGCCAGGCTGGCGTCAGTTTTCCACTTCTGAGAGCGTTCGCTCACTCCGCAGACGTCCACTGAGTGCGGCTAGGCGCACTCATGTGAGGCCTAAGGAAAAAGGAAATCACTGAAGTTCCTGCTGTCTGGCAAGAGTCTCAGAGCCTAGGAAGTGAGCATAGAGGTGAGGCCAGAACAGCAGCAGCTCCCTATGCCTTCCCTAGCCCCCGTGCATGTCAGCAAACACCACAGCTGCAGCTTCTATGTCTGCTCTTGGCGCCCCCTGTCATGGATACCAAGGCAGCTGTGACAGGGACACCTTTTCAGCACCAACAGCACTGGAGCTGGAGAAGGTTTTCTTTGCTGGCTTTTCTGAACTCTTCACCTTCAATTCCCTGCCCGTAAGCCCTCAGCTCGTTCCCACCACCTACCCTTTCCTTCATGTGGTGCCTTAAATCAAGCAAATTCTAGGACAAAAAATGGGCCCTCGAGGCCCAACTTCCAAGCGCTGTGCCGACTTGGACTCACTGTGGGGCCTGCCAGGCTTTCAGTGGGCCCAGTGAGGAGCCAGCTAGGATTTTACAGGTCAGTGGCTCCTCATTAGGGAGCTCTTGGCAAAACAAGACATTCTTATTTCTTATAAAAACAAGTCATCAGGTGCTAAGGCCACTTTATGGCCACCTGCAGCCAGCACCCTCTATCAGACTCCACCCTCCTTCACCCGGGGTTGCACTAGGGGCGGGCAGGAAGAACCCACCCGCGGACTGGCTGTCCTCCCCAGACTTTTGGCTACAGATATCACTCAAGGGAGGCTGGCCTCGTTCCCAAGGCAAGGGAGTAGGCATCAAAAATTTTGCATCAGGGACGCCTGGGTGGCTCAGTTGGTTAAGCAGCTGCCTTCGGCTCAGGTCATGATCCCAGCTTCCTGGGATCGAGTCCCACATCGGGCTCCTTGCTTGGCAGGGAGCCTGCTTCTCCCTCTGCCTCTGCCTGCCACTCTGTCTGCCTGTGCTCTCTCTCTCTAACAAGTAAATAAAAAATAAATAAATAAATAAAATTTTGCATCAGCTCGACAGAAAGCGTGTCTCAGCGGGTTGAGGAAGTGTGTCGCGCGGTGGAGGTTGAAATGGGTCTTCGTCCAAACAGGTGTTGGTCTGGACCGCAGTGTGTAGTGGCCTTATTTAGAGTTGTGCCAGCTTCCTCACTGTTACCGAGGACCTTTTTGAAATGAGTGAGGGGTGCCTGGGTGGCTCATTGGGTTAAAGCTGCTGCCTTTGGCTCATGATCCCAGGGTCATGGGATGGAGCCCTGCATCAGGCTCTCTGCTCTGCGGACAGCCTGCTTCCTCCTCTCTCTCTGCCTGCCTCTCTGCCTACTTGTGATCTCTGTGAAATAAATAAGCAAAATTTAAAAAAAAAATGAGCGATGGAAATAAAAAGGGAAACGAAGTAGGAGAGGGACCAAGCTGTTTCTTTAGGTGGAGTGACCTCCATCTGGGCTCCTGGGGCCTTTGCCGAGCCCCGCAGAGGGATGAGATGGAGAGCTCTGAGGCTCCAGGTGGGGGCAGGCCCCACGCGGCTTCCACTCGGAGGAGCGGCAAGAGGAGTCCGCTCGGGGTAATGGGAAGCATCACCTGGCTGCAGTGCTCTTTGGAGCCTGCTGTCAGGTTGCTGGGCACAGCAGCAGCCTTGCTCCTCTTTAGTCCCCACCACAGGGGGATGCCGTCCCGGCACCTCCTCATCGTGGTTGATTTTCAACCACGACTTGTGAAATAGGGAAAAACACCTCTTTCCGCATTTTGCAGCAGAGGAAACCAAAGCACAGAGGCAAAAGAGCAGTCTCCCTGAGGTCACAGAGGCAGGTAGGGGAAGGGCCCAGGGCCCAGTGTTCTGGTGGCCTCTGCCCTGCACCCACTGCCCTTTTGCCCGCAGATGCTGCGTTCCTGGCCCGGGAGAAGGCGAAGGCCGATGCGGAGTGCTACACCGCTATGAAGCTGGCCGAAGCCAACAAGGTAAAACCCGGGCCACCTGGGGAGGGGAAGGTCTATTTGGCCTTGGATTAATGTTGTTTGAGAGCCGTGGATGTCAGATGGCTGCCACCGGCAAAGGTCTTCCTGGCCAGAAGGGATGGCTGCTGTACTGTGGGGCACAGGGGCTGCCCATCCCCTGGGCCAAGCTGCCACAGAAGTTGTATCATCATGTGAAACAGAAACTCCTCAGACTGGCAGCTCTGACCTCGCAGATCCATTAGTTCCCCGTCACTCGGAGAGCAGTGAGGCCTGGAAGAGTCAAGGGGGTGCACTGCTTGGACAGAGACCCTCCCCTTATGAGAAGTGAAGGGTGCCCCCCAGAGCTTTCTCGGATGGAGCTCCACCTGGGCTCTGCTTTGTTTCTTCCAGCTGAAGCTGACGCCTGAGTACCTGCAGCTGATGAAGTACAGAGCCATTGCTTCCAATAGCAAGATTTACTTCGGCAAAGACATCCCGAACATGTTCGTGGACTCTGCAGGTGGTCTGGGCAAGCAGTTCGAGGGGCTGGCTGACAAGCTGAGTTTCGATGATGAGCCCTTGGACGTAGACCCCGAGGAGAATTGAAAGTTTTTTGTATACAACCTCGGATGATACTTACAAGAGATCTTTATTTTTGAATGATGAACCAGGATGCTCCTCCCTCCCACACTACCTGCTTCGACTCTCTTCCACATTCTGTGGAGCAAAAAGAAGAAATGGATTTAAATCTATTCCCCTTCCTGGGAAGGGAGGGCTGGGATTGATGATTTGGGATCTTATTCAGGTAAGCGGGTCAGGTGACTTCGGTTAAGATGGGCGAACCATGGGTTTGACCTTTGCCCTCCAGACACTCATTTTAGCCCTTTGACGCTGGCGTAAGTAGGGATGCCATCATTACAGAAGGGGAGAGGTAGAGGGTGTTGCCTCCAGGTGATTTGCTTTCCCCCATTTGGGGAAAAGCAGTCCAATTTTCTCACCTCTGCCTCCAAGGATGCCTGTGGATGAGGCCCAGCCACTGAGCAGCTGTGTGCTTGCGAGTCTGCCCTGAGCTGGCGGGGGAGCAGCTGCCGAGCAATGGGCTTCGCTGATATTTCTGGCGGCACGTGGGAGTTGTTTTGGCAGCACGCTCTCTGGAGCCCTCACAAGGAAGGACTGGTGCTAGGTTTTGCAAGCTTCTCTCTCCTACCCTTCTCACCCCAGGGCTTAAAAAGCAGCGATTTCTGACTACATTCCAGAGTCCGGGTTTGGGCATCACCCACAATTCTTAAAACTCTTCACCTGTTCTGTGATTTGGTTCTTTTTTTTTTTTCCTCTCAAATCTGTTCGTTGATTCCACTCAGCATTAGGAAGATAGGAACAAACAACCCAAGTGTCTTACTAGCTGCTGAAGGGGGTCGCTCTATATCTCAGCCAGCATGGTACCTGCTTGGCAAACTGCCTATGTTCCTTGAGACCTCGCATCTTTCTCACTGTGGAGGTTCTCTGTCCCAGAGCTCCTCTGGGGGATGGAGGAAGGACACCTGAAGAATCTCCTAGTCTTACTGCCTACAAGCAGTCTGTCTGACGGAGTGATAAAAAGGGAGCCCACTAGGTAGCATGGGTTTTGAAGTCTAGGGCACCAGCAGCCACACAGGGATCAGACCGAATGTTCTACCTCCAGAGACAATTGTGGGGTACATGTCATGAGCTCATGCCCAGGTCCCTGGCTTGGAAGGGCTGCATGAAAATCTGTTCAAATGGTTTGGGATGGTTTTTTGTTGGTTGGGTTTTGTTTCGTTTTGTTTTGTTTTTTTTCCCATTTCTCGTTAGGAAAATTTTGTGTCATTCTGGGAGATTTGGGATGGAGAAGACCAACCATGAAAGGAGGGTTTTCTTATACCCTGAAATCGGAGGGAGGAGGTGGGTTTCAGCTTATGTAGGCCATAAGCTGTGTACCAGATTGTGAGGTTAACTCTCATTTCACTTGCAGGCATGTTGGTATTCTCTATGACAAACTCTGGCTTAGGGTCTGGCCTTGTTATTAGCTGCCCTCCCCACCACTACCACCAAAGAAACTACCATGGTACCCCTTGTCCCTCAGTGAAACTATGAACCATACCTTCTGGCACAGATGCCCACCTCATTTTTGGTCCTGTGCCCAGACTTCTGCTTTATTGAATGGCCCCAGAATTCGGGCCAGCTTACTTCCAGGTAGCACCAGGCTTGTGGAGAGTTTGGGGAGCATTCAGCCTGCTTAGGTAGGAACAACATGGTAACTCCTCTTAATTCAAGCATTGCCCTTCCCTGTTCTCATTTCGGGGACTTAAGAATTTTCACACCAGTGGTCCTGGTCACACTTCGTGCAAGCAGCCAACTGTTCCTGGCAGTGATGGATTTTAATGTGCTCAGAAGTGCTTGCAGAAGACAGTCAGTCTCCCAAGGCCAACATAGGTATCCGTTATTAAGATCTACTCACCCTCCTCCCATTTCAATGCCATTAATCCCTTGTTAGGAGCAACATGACACATGACATCTAGCATCCCCATACATATTTTTCTGCTTCCTCTACTCTGAGATTTGCTGCTTAGGCCTCAGAAAACACTATTTCAATAAAATAAAAAGCAAGGATCTCTCCACCTCTCAATAGCACGTTTGCTCAGGTTCTTCTCTTGAAAGCCCAGTACTAACATCCTGTGACAGCTTGTCCCTTGCACTAGATAAACTTTAACCACAAAAGAGCCTCGAAGTCAAATCCTGCTGCCCCTGCCTCCCTCAATGCTAATGTTGCTTCCCCTTTGAACAAAATATAGAAATGTCATAGTGCCCCTCTGTTTAAATTCCATGGTTAGCTGCACCTGCCTGAATAGTAAAATCATGGAAGTCAGCAGTTTCCTCAGCACAGGACGACTAACCAATCTGTGCGACTCTGTGTCTTCAGCACTCACTAGAAAATCTGATCTTAAAACATTGGAATCCTAAACATGTAAAATGTGACAGCCTACACTTTTGTAGGCAGTAAAGTCATGGCTGCTATTTGTAAATGGAACTTCTATCAAAATACGTAACTGTTTATAAAATTCAGTTTTTGTAGGATTTTTCCAAGGAAAAGACACCTTGGTTGAATGTTTCTCATTAAACTTTACAGAAATGGTTCATATTCGTACTGTTTTTAATCACTTTTTTAATATAAGGATAGAATATTTGCAAGGAAGCCAAAGTTTGTTAAGAGTTTTTATAAGAGTAAAATAAAATAAATTTGAAGGGATCTGTGGTCATATTAACTTGAAGGAGGAAAAATATAATTGAAAGAATTTTGGCAATATATTGACTCCAAAAAAAAAAAAGTTGTTTTCTAAATGATCTGTTGTAATTTCTTCGGGTCTATATATATTTCAGCACTGATGGCTTTGCCATTTACAGAGAGTAAGAAGTGAAAATAAGGTAGTCGTCTTACTGACTTACCATTTTAAATTTGACTGAAGATAAACTTCAATCCTCAGTTGAGAATAAACCTATATGTTGACTAGTGGCTGCTCTGTGTCTGTGAACTTAACAGGCTACTTCATTAGTTCTACTCGGTAGGGTCAGAGCCACTCTTCCTATTGCTTCCTTAGAAAGGAAGTAATAGTCAGTTTGTACTTCAATTTCTTTTTATTTCTGCTTTTGTGTAAGCTGGTGATTGAACAGTCAAAACTAATTCTACTTTCAAAGAGCCCCAACGATTTAATGACCCCCTTTGTAAATGAGAAATGGTTCTTGTTATATTAATCACTCTATAAATAATGTGCTGGATTAATTACCTTGGGTTGATAGCTGGAGGTATTGTTTTAGACAACACTAAAGGTGTGAATTTATATGTTTTATTTTTAGTCTTGATAAATAAAATCATTCTTCTTTGTATTTACTTTTTTATTAAAGTGAAATTTAGCGATAGCTATATTAGGATAGGTGATACAAAGAAATAAAACATCCCTCCCTAGTACGTGGAGTGCAAGATCACCCTAAAAATATATTCAGATGAATATCCCCATTATTAATGTAGAAACGATAAACAACTAATTTGTAAACATGGCATGATTCTTGGTAGGTGCTATGGAAATTGATCATTTTAAAGAATCCATTCACTGCTGCAATTCTGGCCCAAAGGGTAGAGATAATTTCACTTGACCCAGAACTCATTTTGATACCAATTCAGTCAGAAAGTCCCAGTCTCTACTCTGGAAAGTTGCCTAGCCTAAAGCTGCCAAGTAAAATACACGATGCTTGGTCCAATTTGAATTTCATATAAACAACAATAACTTTTAGTATAAGTATGTCTCAAGTACAGCAGGAGACATAGTAAAAAATTATTTATATGACATGCACATTTAACTGAATAGCCTCTCTTTTTATTTGCCAAACGTGGCAACCCAAGCCCAGGCTTTCTTGGGTTTTTAATGGTGCTCTCAAACTTTCTCTGTTGGCATGTGAGCCACTACATAACACAATGTGAACTTACAGTTGAATAGGTAAGTTAAGAATGTAGTCCCAGGGGTTAGATTGTCATGGTTCAGGTCCCTGCTCGACCACTTCCTATGTGTATGGTCTTAAATAAATTCTCTGAACATCACTTTCTTCATCTATAAAATGGGTTGAGTGGATTAAACGAAATTCTGTGTGTGAAGGGGTTAGCACTGGGTCTGCCATGTATGACATTTTCAGTCAACTAGGAAAACAGGCTAGAAAGCACACAAATACTCAGTGGGTACCACTAAGTGGAAAATCGAACAAATGGGATAACAAGAGTAAGATTACAGGTTGCATAGCGCAGAAAGGAAAAAGGGAACAATATTGGAATGCAGCAAACCATACTGAGAATACATACATCTACAAAAATGTCCTTTGTACAAATGAAGCAGGTTTGGCCCTCGAGAGGAATTCCCAGTTTGGGGGAAAAAAAAAGACTTTTAAGAGGAGACTAGCAAAACAAAATGTTAAAACCAAAATTTAAAAAGTAAAAAAGGTAATGCCTGGGTGGCCCAGTTGGTTAAGTGTTAGTCTTCAACGTCATGATCCGGGGGTCCCCTGGGATTGAATCCCATGTCAGGCTTCCTGCTCAGTGGGGATTCTGCTTCTCCCTCCCCCTCTGCTTCCCGAACTCCCCCTCATGCTGTCTCTCTCTTGCTCACTCCCAGTCTCTCTCTCAAAAAATAAACTTTTTTAAAAATTAAAAAAAATAAAACCCATGACTTCACCCCATAAAAGGTGGAAGGGGAATTTAATGACTTCACTTTATAAAAGTTGCATAAGGGTTGGCTAGGTATTCTCTAGTTCCTCTGAGACCAGTGAAGAGGAAATTAGCTTGCACAATAGAGTATTTTGAAAGATTTCACTTAAGGTAAGATTGACTAAAATTTGAAATCAGGAGAAGTAGTTGTGTGCAAATAGAAAGTAAATCCAGGGGTGCTTGGGTGGCTCAGTTGTTACATGTCTGCCTTCGGCTCAGGTCATGATCCCAGAGTCTTGGGATCGAGCCCCGCATCAAGCCCCGAATCAGGCTCCCTGCTCGCCCAGAGCCTGCTTCTCCCTCTCCTACTCCCCCTGCTTGTGTTCCCTCTCTCGCTGTGTCTCTCTCTGTTAAATAAATAAAATCTTAAAAAAGGAAAAAGAAACCCAGGGATTGATTCTTCTCAGATGGTCTTCAGAGATTGGGGAGAGTCTGTGCTGTTTGGGATGGTTTCAATGTCATTCTTTCTATATGAAAGATCAAATTCTCTCTAAAGGTTCTGCCCAGATCTGTGGTTCTAGAATCTATATTCACATTACAAAAGCCAAATGTGACAGTATGTTTGCTGAGGGATTGTTGTCATGGCTTCTCTACCTCAGTTCATTTGAACTAGGACATGGGCATCATTTCTCCATTTCTCTTTAGAGCCAAGTAACCAGGCAACTGTAATTTTCTATTATTTTCTCCTTTTTTATCCCCCAAAAGAACCACAGTAAGCTCAGAAGGAAGCAGTTTTAAGATCCATGAATGTTTTTCTCATAATTCAGGGCCTCAGACAACAGAGGTACATGTTTTAAATACTTGATGACATTTGTGGTGAATAAGTATACTAGATTTTATAAAATTATTTATAAAATCTGTTCCTCTGGGTATTTGGCTTTTTAATCTTTCCCTCTTCCTCTTTCGTTCGTGCAAACTGTGGGGAGCAATTTGAAGACAATTACAGGTGATGAAGTGATTGTGGACCTCTATTTTTCAAGGATTAGGGAAGAATGAAGTGTTAAATAAGATGGTTGATGTCCCAGGAAGTGGAAGAGAAGAAACTGAAAACGAAAATAAGGAGAAAAAAGTGGAATAAAATTCACTCAAAAGCATAGCTGAGGAGTAAAGACATTGAAAAATGTGAAATGATGAGACCGGGGTCACCTTGATCTTTTTGTCTTTACTTCCATTTTCATAAGGTTATAGAATGTTAGAGGTGAAAAGCATCTTAGAAATGAATCCACAGGGACGCCTGGGTGGCTCAGTGGGTTAAGCTGCTGCCTTCGGCTCAGGTCATGACCCCCAGGTCCTGGGATCGAGTCCCGCATCGGGCATCCGCCCTATGCCACCACTACCCAATCTTGGCACCACTGTCCTTATTAACTTGAAATCTTAAGTCACTCTACTGATGCCTTTTTGGGAGCCACACACAGGTACAATATGGGGAATGGGGGTGGGGGAGACTGACCTTAAAAGACACCTGACCTAGTAAATGAAACCTATTAAATGAGGACTCCTACTTGTTGTCATAATAACCTATCCCCTGGATTGTACATACATCCGTTAAATCTGATGAGGTCGTTATGGTTTTAAAAAATGTTTTCCAGGAGCACCTGTGCAGTTCAGTCAGTTAAGCATCTGACTCTTGATTCCGGCTCAGGTCATGATTGCAGGGTGCTGGGATGGAGCCCTGAGCCAGGTTCTGCTGGGTGTGGGGCCTGCTGAAAGATTCTCTCCCTCTCCCTCTGCCCCTCCCTGCTTGCGTGCCCCCTCTCTAAAAATAAATGTGTTTGAAGTACCCTATCACTTTAAGTATGTCATGTTCACCCAATCCTTCCTCTATACATTTCTTCACCAGGGTCCTGGGTACTGTAATCTATCTCCTCTGTTCCTCCCAGCACTGACTGCTGCCTAGCACCTTCAACTCGCGACCTCTACAGCAAACTGTTCACACCATGAAACGGTGTTCTAATCATGTTTTCATTGTTGTCATTTAGTCAGGAGTAGAAATTATCAAGTCCAGAGCCATTTTATTTGAAGGCAATTACTGCTAATGTCTTTGGCAACCCTAATTTACAGATAACCCAGTTACTTGTACCCAGTAAAAGAGAAACTTCCCAAAAAGTAGTCCTTGATGGCCAGCACCCTAGGTTCTGCTCCAAAGTGATTTTCCCAGAGCACAACATAAGAAATTTCATCTCAGTTCCTGGGGTCTGGGAAGATGGTGAGAGAAGAAAAAAGATTGCCCTTTATTTCCTGAAGATTCAGAGTAAGCCGGGTGGCCCCAAGACAACCTGAGGAACAAACTTTGGCCTTTTCTTCAACATAATAGCATCCCACTTCATTAAGTTGAAAAGCTTGAGAATCTTTCAACAGTACAGCCAAAACCGCTTTCCTTTACACAACTGATCTCTTTCTACCTACTCACAGCACCTACTATTTCCCCATCTATCAAACTTTGTATTTTACTGTGTTAGCCTTTATATTGCTTGGCTCCTCCTCGCAGAGCTGGACACAGAGGACACTCAAGAATTGGGCTGAATGGGGGCGCTTGTGTTGGGGCCTCTGCCTTTGGCTCAGGTCATGATCCCAGAGTCCTGGGATGGAGCCCCACATCGGGCTCTCTGCTCAACAGGGAGCCTGCTTCCCTTCCTCTCTCTGCCTGCCTCTCTGCCTATTTGTGATCTCTGTCAAATAAATAAATAAAATCTTAAAAAAAAAAAAAAGAATTGGGCTGAATGTGTGCAGAGGTCATACTAGATCGTCTAAAGCTGCCTATGCCCTCCTTGGGTAAGTCAGTGCTAGCCGCAGGCGGCTACTGACCTCTTGAAATACGGATAGCCCGAATTGAGGCATGCTGTAAACCAAACCACACACCGAGTTTTGTAAATCAAGCACAATAAAACAAAATCTCATGGCGCCTGGCTGACTCAATGGGTAGAGCATGGGACACTTGATCTTCGGGTTGTTAAATTCAAGCCGCACTTGGGTGTACAGACTACTTAAAAATAAAATCTTTTCAAAGAAACTCAGTTAAGTGTTCCTATTGGTTGCATAGTGAAACCTTCCTTTGGAGATACTGAGTTAAATGTATTCATGAAAATGTTTTATTTTTTATGTGCCCATTGGGAATTGCTAATTACTTGTGTGGCTCGCATATTTCTATTGGAAAACACTGTTTCAAGGATGACAAGAAGAAATAAACGTGCATTTGAATCAGGCCGTGCTCTTTAGAAACAGTTTTATCGGTTCCTCATGAGACTCATCTGAGACGCTCAAAGCCACATCTCTGGCTCTAACAGCTTCGAGTTCTGGTCCCCGCGCAGAAACCTCAGTTCACAGCTCTTTGAACGCCAGGGAAGCGCAAATCTGGGGGTATTTGGAAAAGGACGAGAACCTCGGAACAGGCTTTTTCTTTTTTTCCTGTCAGAAAGCTCCCACAGCGGTGGGGGCGACGGCTCAGGCGCACAGTGGACGCGGAAGGCTCGCCGGGGGTCACCGGAACCCCTCCAGAGGGCCTCCACACACCGCCCCCGCCCCAGCGTCCAGAGCCGGACCCGCAGTTACCCAGCAAGGCCGGGGGCGCCTCTCCAAGATGGCCGGCGCCCCGGGGCGGGACCGCCCGCCATCCCGCCCTCGGCCCGCCCCCGACCCAGTGTCGATTAGGTGAGACGACTCGGTGGTGAGCGGCGATTGGACCACACGAGACGCGAGTTGGGCGGGACCGGAAAGCAGTCTCAGGCTGGGGGTGCGGGCGGGGGGGTCCACTCGGCGTAGGTCCCTGGGGATGTGGAGAGCTGGCAGCATGTCGGCGGAGCTGGGAGTCGGGTTCGCATTGCGGTCGGTGAACGAGCGCGTGCAGCAGGCGGTGGCGCGGCGGCCGCGGGTGAGGAGGGAGACAGCGTGGGGACGGTGGGCGGCTGCTTTGAGAAGGGGACACCTGCATGGGAATGGGTCGTCACGGTGACGCAGAGGGAGTCTCCCGGCGGGGCGGGAGCCCCCTGCTGCCTTGGCGTCGGCGCGGGTTGCAGAGCCCCCGCAAGGCTAGCTAAGGGTTTCCTCAGCGACCTCGCGATGAGTCTGACAGATTTTCTGGAGGTTGGTTCCGTTGGAGCAGAAGGTGTCCACTACCCGAGAAAATGATGTCCCCGACATCGCAGCCGTTGCCCACCCGCCTTGTTTAGGAGTCAAGAGCCTTAGCGGACGGGAGCAACGCTGGTCCAGTGCCCAGAACCTGCAAGAGAAGACGGCTCCGAGAGCATCCAGAGGGGGCCAGGTCTCCTGAGATCGCTTGTGCAGCAACGTCTAACAGCTGGCAGTTGCTCAGTAATTGTCGACACCAGAGCTGCGCTAGGACGTTTGGGGCAGGAGGGAACTGACATCCAATCCCAAGC
>RCUC01144540.1:0-20455 GCA_003697995.1 Taxidea taxus jeffersonii | reverse complement strand
ATCTGTTTTCTCTGTTCTCATTTTCTGCAGTTCCTACTTATCACATATTTTTTTAGGTCTACGGTTTGTGTTTCTGTGTTCCATGTAAGAAATTTTTACCATAGTCGTGAAGATTTTCTCTTGCTTTTCTCCTAGAAGTTGAATAGTTTTATTTTATTATTATTACTTTTTAGAAGGCTCTACACCCAACATGGAGACTGAACTCACAACCCCTAGATCAAGAGTCGCATACTCTACCAAATGAGCCAGCCAAGCACCCCAGTTTGATGGTTTTTAGCTTTTATGTTTGGGTCTGTGATCTGCTTCAGGCTAATGTTCATGTATTGTATAAGATAAGGGTCAAATACTTTATTTTCCCCAAATACAGATGTTTGGTTACTCCAGTGCCATTTTCTGAAAAGACTATCTATTCGCCATTGGATAACATTGTTAGCTCTGTCAAAAATCAATTGACACAGATGTGTGGGTTTATTGCTGGATTCTCTGTTCTGTTCTGCTGAGAACCAATACCAACACCCCAGATTATTGTAGTTTTATGGATGAGTGGACACATCCTTCAAGTACATTAGCCTTTCAACCTTGTTTTCTTTTTCAAAATTGTTTTGCCCATTTTAGGTCCTCTGCAATTCCATCTAAATTTTAGAATTAACTTGTCAATGTCTATGGAAGAAAGCTTGGTGAAATTTTGGTTACGATTGCTTTGAATCTATAGACCAGTGTGGGGAGAATTGACGTTGTAACAATATTGAATTTTCTCTTCAATGAATATGGTATATATTTCTCCACTCAATTCATTCTTCTTTCATTTCTCTCAGCAATGTTTGTAGTTGGTGTTTGTGTGTGTGTTTGTTTGAAGCAGGATCCCAGCCCCGCGTGGAGCCAAACTTGGTGCTTGAACTCGCAACCCTGAGATCAAAACCTGAGCTGGGTTTAAGAGTGAGCCACTCACACACCCCAATGTTTGTAGTCTTTACCGCAGAGGTGTCATTAAATTCATCCATAAGTTTAGTTTCATGGTTTTGATGCTATCGTAAATGGTATTTTTAACTTTCAGTTTCCAAAGGTTTATTGTTGATTTTTTTAAAATTTTTTTGAAGATTTTGTTTATTTATTTGACAGACAGAGATCACAGGCAGGCAAAGAGGCAGGCAGAGAGAGAGGAAGGGAAGCAGGCTTCCCTGGGATCATGACCTGAGCCGAAGGCAGAGGCTTTAACCCACTGAGCCACCCAGGCGCCCCTTATTGCTGATTTTTATAAATTGACATTATGTCCTGCATCCTTGCTAAGCTCACTTATTAGTTCCAATAGGCTTTTTTTGCTTTGTTTTGTTCTAATAGTTTTTTAAAATCATTTTTTAAGGATTTTCTTCATACACAATACAGTTTTATTTCTTCTTTCCCAATCTAAATGCCTGTTTCTTTTTCTTTTTTAAAAAATATTTTTTTCATCCTAGGAACCACTTTTCCTTTAAAGATTTTTTTATTTGTTTTTCAGAGAGAAAGAGCAAGCACAAGCAGGCAGAGTGGGAGGCAGAGAGAGAAGCAGGCTCCCCACCGAGCAAGGAGCCTGATGCAGATTCCATCCCAGGACCCTGGGATCATGACCTGAGCGGAAGGTATCAGCTTAACCCACTGAGCCACCCAGGCGTCCCTAGGAACCACTGTTTATTCAAGTCTTCTTCTTCCTATAACACACAATCAGATTTATATGTGGTTTTTTTCTGTATAATATTTCATCTGCTTTTTAAAAAAAAATATCTTTTCAGTGTACCAGAATTCATTGTTTATGCACCACGCCCAATGCTCCATGCAGTACTTGCCCTCCATAATACCCACCACCAGGCTCAGCCAACTTCCCACTCCCCTCCCTTTCAAAACCCTCAGATTGTTTTTCAGAGTCCATAGTCTCTCATGGTTCATCTCCCCCTCCAATTTCCCCCAACTCCCTTCTCCTCTCCATCTCCCCATGTCCTCCATGCTATTTCTTATGCTCTTTTAAAAATATTTTTAAAGGTAACAGGGGCACCTGGGTGGCTCAGATGGCTAAGTGTCTGCCTTCACCTCACGTCATGATTCCAGAGTCCTGGGATCAAGCCCCTTGTTGGGCTCCTTGCTCATCGGGGAGCCTGCTTCTCCCTCTCCCTCTGCCCCTCCCTCTGCTTGTGTTCCCTCTCTCGATGTCTCTATGTCAAATAAATAAATCTTTAAAAAATAAATAAAATAAAAGCTTAAAAAGATAACAGACTTTGGCCCAGCAATCAAAAGCATTCAAACATGTATTTTCCTACATAACTTAAACTGTGAGGTGACCAATGTTAAATAAAATGTTAATTTTCATCGTCTGCTTCAGTTCAGGTCTTCTTGACCAATTCTTCATTTTTCCTTCCAGCTGCATGCTTTTGAAGCAATGAATTTTTTTTAATTTTGTGGGGGTTTTTTTGCAGTAAAGAATTTTTAACCACAATAAGTAGGGACTTGAACATTCATTGGCTCGTAACCGCTGTCATTCGCTTGTTACATGCAGCCGTGCTCCTCCTGGTTTGATCACAGCTGTCTTCTGAGATGTTTCTGGAAAACATCAAGATGACCTTCATTGACCTTCACTTCGTAGGCTGGTGTGTACCTCAAAGAGCCCAGTGGGTGGCCTGTGGATACTGCCACCCAGCATTGCCTGCCTAGCAATGGGGCTTCACATGCCCTCTGGCCTCAGTGGCCACGCAGAAAGGTTTCTATTTATTTTTCTTGCCTATTGTAGGCTCTTACACTGGCTAAGACCTCCTAATGTTGGTTAGAAATGGTGAGAGTGGGCAGCTTTGCCTTGTTCTTGACTCTGGGGGGAAAAACATTCAGCCTTTCATCCCTACCTATCTTACATAATAACATCTTGTTCTAGGTTCATGGATAGTGGGATCTTTCCCTTCTAGGGTTATGTTATTTAGCTTTTTCGTGCTCCTTGCCTTGTCTATGATTCTGCCAACTATTTCTTTGTGTGGCTTTTGTTTCGTCTTTAGCTGTTTGTGTTTGGATTTTCTCTTTCATGTTACGGCTTTTCTTAAATTTGGACTTATGTCACCTTTCTGACTGTTCTGTTTGAGAGTACGGTACTCAGAACTGCTGGTTGGCCCTCAAATCCTTTCTTCCTGTCTACTTGGCTGCCCAGCTAAAGAATACATTTTCCAGGGGCGCCTGGGTGGCTCAGTGGGTTAAGCCTCTGCCTTCGGCTCAAGTCATGATCTCAGGGTCCTGGGAGCCCCGCATCGGGCTCTCTGCTCAGCAGGGAGCCTGCTTCCTCTTCTCTCTCTGCCTGCCTCTCTGCCTACTTGTGATCTCTGTCAAATAAAAAATTGAAAAAAAAAAGAATACATTTTCCAGCCCCCTTTGGAACTAGATGAGGTCACGTAACCAAGTTTTCATCAATAAAATAGAGTAGAATTTATATGTGCTTCTCCTGACTCATTTGCTGAACAATAAAACTACTGTCCTAAATTTCCTGTTTTCCCTTCCTGCAGGCTGCAACACAGATGGCCCATGGTTAGGTAAAGACAATCTTTTAAGGGATGGCCAACCCATGAGATGAAAGGAAACTAGGCCTGTGAATGGCCCGTGAAGCAAAGAGAAATTAACTTCTATCTTCTTTAGTTCCACTCACTGTATTTGGGGGGTCTCCTTAACACAGCAACTAAGACTTTGTTCTAACTAATGATGTGGTTTTGGGATATAGGTGAGGTCAGGAGCCGAAGACCACGAAAGAATTCTTGAGGTGTTTTTGGTGCAAAATGGTGGGTTATTAAAGCATGAGACAGTAACCGTGGGCAGAGAGAGCTGCTGCCCTGGGGTTGTGAGGCGTGGCTGATTTTATATATATATATATACATATATATATATATATACACACACACACACATATTGGGGGAGGTAAGGAAAAAGGGAGGTTTCAAAAGAACTTTCATATACTAAAGAGGACCTATAAGATACCTGTGTCCTTGCCATTGTCAAGTTAAGGCTGTTTTCCCCTCCAGCAAGGCATTAACATTAAGACAGTCCAGCGATTCCTGGAAGAATGTCACACATGTCAACCCAGGAGTGGAGGTGGTGGGGAGGTTGTGGGGTGTCACCTTCTGCTTTGTCTTCAGCTTGCCTTCTGCTCCTTCATCCTCACTAATATCCCAAGTAATTCAAGCACGGAAGAGCTGGTCAGAAGCTTCATGGGCTTGAGTGCTCATCCAGTGGCAGATTTCTCTCCAAGGCAGTGACTCTCCAGATGCCAAGCACTGTTGCATGTTCTGGGAACGGAGCAATGAAGACAGCCGGCTAAACCTTCAACTATCATAGAGTTTGCATTCTGGAAGTCAGAGGAAAAAACTGTGGTTGGTTAGGGCAAACTTATACCATCTGAAGGATGCCACTGTGGCTATCTCAGGTCATTTGACTGCACCAAGTGGAGACAAAGAAAGGGGCAGAGAAGAGAGGAAATGCAGGAAAAAGAGGCTGCAAAAATCCAGTGCTACTAGAATCCAGAAATGGGTCTAGTTTTGTTAAAATTAAGTGTCCATAAACCACTTAGGTAGAATTCCAGTTAAAAACGCAAAAACCTGAATGTAATCATGAAGAAACATCAGACAAAAGCAACATGAGAAATACGCTTTTTGTTTGTTTTAATGTAATACAAGGAAGGCTGAGGACAATTTTATTGAGGACAATAAAGGAGATTAAAGAGACATGAAAAGTAAATACAGCACCTAATATTAGACTGCATCCTGTAAGGGGGTGGAAGTGTGTGGAGATTGCTATAAAGTTCATTATTGGGTCAGTGGATAAAATTGGAATGCAGGGGATAAACTTAAGTTATATAAGAGGATGCCCCTATTAGAAAATACAGAGAGAGAAGATGGGATGAGAGAGGGAGAGAATAAATGATAAAGCATATGGAGCAAAATGTTAGCCATATACGTATTTGAGTAAAGGAGATAATGTGTTCTTTGTGTTATTCTTGCCACTTTTCCGAATAAGTTTGTGTGTGCGCGTGCGTGTCCAGGGGACACAGACTCTAAGCCCAGAGAAATTGCGCAATTGGTGCATGAGCGTGAATGAATCCCTTCCCCTCTCTAGCCCTCTTTTTCTAGTCCAGATGGTTTCTAAGATTCTTCCTGGCTCTGGCAATCAATGTCCCACGACTCAGGACTCCTATTTCCTGACAGGGCTTTGGAAAGATGGCCCTATCTGCTTCTCTCAAGGTCTCTCAGCCCACCAGTTATCTCCCCACAACTTTCTCCAGGGTGCCCACCTATCTCCCTTCATCAGCCGTAATCTTGGCCAGGCCCATCCCTGCCACCACCAGCCGAATCTCCAGCCACTCTTTGGGAGGCCCTATAGCCCACCTCCTGGCAGGGTCCAACACCCATTCAGGACAGACACGTGTATTTAACCCCAAGGAACTACAGCCCCCAATAGGCTTTGCGACAACCCTTCGTCGGTTCCCACCAAAGAGGAAAGGCTTTTCAGCACGGGCCAGACACTGAATGGCTTTTTGGGAATTGTAGTTCATTTGCGAAGAGCCGGGAGCGAGGATAAGGCCACAAGCCGCCCTTCCCAGAATGCACAGCGCTCCTTCTCACCAATCGGAGGCCCGAATCTTGGAAGGGGGCGGGGAAGAGAAGGAGCTGCCCAGCGCATGCGTGGTCTGTGTGGCTGGGGAATTCATGTGGAGGTCAGAGTGGAAGCAGGTGAGAACCTGGGGAAGGTTCGGACAGTCGTCCGGCGTCTCTGCAGCTCCCTTCTGTGTTCCCATTCGCAATTTGGTCGGGCGGGGTGTGTGCGTTGGTCTGCCTCGCGTCGGAGGGGGAGAGGCGGTGAGCCCGGGACGAGCCGGGGGTTGCTTCGAGTAAGGAAGGTGTGTATGGGGGCGGGGTGAGGAATAATCCAGAAGCTATTGGAAATGGAAAGGCTGAGGGGTCCGGATTGTGTGCCCTGGTTTCGGGTAAGGAACGCTGAAATGCACTGGGAGAGATCACTGAAGCCTCGGGTTTGGGAGGGAAGATTTCCAGCAGAGACGACGCTGGGGCGGGGCATTAAAAAGTTCAGTGCGGGAGTAAATTCTAGTTAGGTCAGTGGTGCTCCCGCCCACCCCGCCTCAGCCCTGCCCTCCCACCTCTTCCAGGGTTCTCCCCTGCAGTGCCGCTACGGAGAGAGCCTGTTTGCCCCGTTGGTTCTTCTGATATCTTTTAAGATTTTATTTATTTATTTGACAGACAGAGATCACAAGTAGGCAGAGAGGCAGGCAGAGAGAGAGGGAGAAGCAGGCTCCCTGCCTAGCAGAGAGCCCGATGCGGGGTAGGATCCCAGGACTGTGGGATCATGACCTGAGCCAAAGGCAGAGGCCTTAACCCACTGAGCCACCCAGACGCCCCAAAACTGGTTATTCTTAATAGCTGATGGTGGAGAAGCATTCCAGGGAGGAGTTAAGTCGTTCCTGCTAGACTTGGACCTCCAGTTTCTAATCCTGGTTCCACCATGGAATGGTTGTGTGGTCTTTGGCTCCTCTTGTAACCTTGCTGTGTGCCTCAGTTTCCTCCTCTGTAAGAACCTGCTTCATAGGGGTTGGTGTGAGGATTAAATAATTGTCCTTAGAGGACTGTCTCCTGGAATAAAAGCTGGCTGTTAGTGTTATTTTTGCTGTTGGAATCACCATGTAGTGCATTCTTTGAGTTACTTTTCCAAGCCAGAATTGTCCAGAACCAACCACACAGCCTTCATCTTGAGGGCCTGCTTGTCCAGCAAATGGAAGAGTGGTTTAGTGTGGTGCGGAGTTCTCTGTGGATATCCAGCCCATGCCTCATTCCCGTTATTGGATCAAGTGCCCCAGGCCCCTTTTCTTTAGTGGTAGAAAAAGAAGAAAGAAGTGGAAAATTTTAAAAAGCAGAAGGTTTGACACTACACTTTTCCAAGCTGTAAAGTTACTTATTAGGGGGTCCTTCATTGCATGATTTAGAGCTCTCACAAGTGGGGAAAGAAATAGCCAGCGTGAGAAGTGAATATGTTGTCTCAGAGAGGGCTTTCTCTTTCAATTTGGGGATCGAGTTGTTTTGTTTTGTTTTTATTCCCATAGGTGTGAGTGGGTCCAGCCGAAGGAGACATGGCTGCCAAAGTGTTTGAGTCCATCGGCAAGTTCGGCCTGGCCTTAGCGGTTGCAGGAGGAGTAGTGAACTCTGCCTTGTATAACGGTGAGGCGCTCAGGGGGTGGGTTACTGCCCTTTGCTGGAGGATTACCATTGGTCTCCACAGCCCATGCGACACTCCTGGTGGCAGCCGCTGTCTTTGAATGTGTTTGTGACCAAAAGGGTCACCTGCTGCCATCCCACACCATATGGTTGCCTTGTCAGTCGAGCCTCTGTCCTTCCTTGTAGCCATAGGTTCTCTCAGAGCCTTTCTTGCCAAAGAGCCTCCCAGCCTGCTTGTCAATTAAACATTCCCCATTGCTCTTGTTGGTTTGAAGGGAGCCACAACTGTGTCAGGATCTCACTGGCTAGCTGAAAAGGAGAGCTCATCTGTTCCCTTCTGCCTCCATGAGGAGTAACTCAGCTAGGGCTTTAGCTCTGGTGCCTTTACCCAAGCAGGAGCTTTTGCTCTGCTGCACGTGGGTCATTCCAGACAAAATATCTTCAAGGTGCATTGTCCAGCTTTTAACAGCATGGCAGCAGCTTAAGCTGACTTTCCTTCCACTTTCTTTCTTTTTTTTTTTTTAAATATTTTATTTATTTTTTTGTCAGAGAGCACAGGAGTGAGCACAGGCAGACAGAATGGCAGGCAGAGGCAGAGGGAGAAGCAGGCTCACTGCTGAGCAAGGAGCCGGATGTGGGACTCGATCCCAGGACGCTGGGATCATGACCTGAGCCGAAGGCAGCCACTTAACCAACTGAGCCACCCAGGCGTCCCTCCTTCCACTTTCTTGTGTGACCTTAGGCAAGCTATTTCCCCCTCCGGAAGTCTCAGCTGCCTCTCTGATCGAGCGGTAGGACTGAACTGGTTTATCTTCCAGCTCTGGTATTCTCTGGCTTTCATGGTTGGAAAGCAGCAATAAATGGACCTGCCTCGTGTGTGACTGGCAGGAGGAGGATTACTTTGAGAGTGGGGATATTTGGAGCAACTCTAAAGTCCAGTAAGGCAGAGACAGAGAGCCCCTGACGAGAAAAGCTTACTTGGTTTAGATCTCCCAGCTCTGTGCTCTGATCCTTGTAGCCACTCTGCACAACTAGACCGTAATCACTGGCACTGATTTCCTTTTGAATCAAAAGAACAGCTCTGTTAACCCTTACAACCTGAGAGAAACCAAGTTCTTGGAAAGAGTGGGACCTTCCGAATTTTAGGATTTCCACAGTTAGGGCGCTGCTTCTGGGAACACTGGCTTAAATTGGAACTAGGATAGAATGTAGTAATAGTGAAGACCTGGGTGAGTTGTAGAAAGAAGTTTTGGGAGGTGATTTCCTGAACATGTGTTGGGGCATGGGATAGTTAATCAGAAAATCAGCATCAAGTTGTTTGAAGGATAAAGGATGCTGAAGAATAGCTCCTCTTACCAGAGTCCTTGGGAAGACACTAGGATGGGAGGAGACTGCTGAGTTCTGTGGCTATTTAGAAGCTGCTAGGGCCCAGAAGTGTGGGAAGACAGAGCAGGAGAGGGGAGACTTAATAACAGAAAGCACCAAGGTATTTTCACAGATAGCCTTTAGGTTAAAAGGTGAAGGGATTTTTCTTTTTCTTTTTTATTTTTTTAAAGAGTTTATTTATTTGAGAGTGAGAGATCACAAGCAGGGGGGAAGGGTAGAGGGAGAAGGAGACTATCTGCTGAGCAGGGAGCCGGATCGAGACTTAATCCCAGGACCCTGGGATCATGACCTGAGCCAAAGGCAGATGCTTAACAACGGAGCGACCCAAGTGCCCCTGAAGGGATTTTGCTGACATGTCATTATCCTTCATTCCTAGTGGATGCTGGGCACAGAGCTGTCATCTTTGACCGGTTCCGTGGAGTCCAGGACATTGTGGTAGGAGAAGGGACTCACTTTCTCATCCCCTGGGTACAGAAGCCAATTATCTTTGATTGCCGCTCTCGACCACGTAATGTGCCTGTGATCACTGGTAGCAAAGGTGAGCTTGCCTGTGGGCCACATAAAGGAGGGTATGTGGGAAGGTTGCCATAGGATTCCAAAGAAGCTGAACCTCCCCTAATAAGAATTCCTTGCATATTTTTCCTGGAGAATTTTAATGCAGATTCGTAGAAATATGTACCCAAGGTGGACACACAGACAGCTGTACAGATTTAGAGAAATACACAAAGGTCTATTTCAGAAGTTGTGTAGTACTCCAGTTTTAAGTCTAAATGTGCCTTTGCTCCCTCAGTTATCCCTTCCCGTTTCGTGTTCCCTGCAGTGACTGTGTAACTGGGCTGCAGCCCTTCTGTGCGCCCTCACAGCCTACTTACTCTTTGCCTTGTTCTCCGAGGCCTCTTTCCAGCAGTGCTGGCCTCACACTGTTACTTATCTCCTTTTTTTTTTTTTTTTTTTTAAAGAGAGGGAGAGAGAGAATTTTAAGCAGGCTCCATGCCCAGCATGGATCCCCAGCCAGCACTCCATCCCACCACCCTGAGATCATGACCTGAGCCGAAATCAAGATCGGTTGCTCAAGCGACTGCACCACCCTAGGGCCCCTTGCACTGTTATCTCGTAGGCAGTGGCCTGAGTCCCTGAGAGCAGTCCCTTGGCTGACATGCCACTGGATTGCCAGGGATCCCAGAACGAACTGCCATCACCGTTCTTCCGCCAGTGTGCAGAGAGAAATGCACATAGCAGGCAGTGGTCCAGCAGTGACTGCGCTGCAAGAGGCAAGGGTCGTGTGGATGTTGGTTTATTATCTTGGGAACATTTGATGCCTTCGGTGCTGTTCCCCGACAAATGTGTGCTTACTGGGACTGTACATGTTTTGTGTTGGGCCGCGGGGGCGGGGGGGTGTTCAAAGATGACTGAAGCGGGGGCCTCAGGGAGCTCAGTCCCCCTAGGGCCGTAGACGTGAATGGGCAGTTAGAGTGAGCGTGGGGAGTCCTAGACTCAAGGGTGTGGGGCGGAGGGGAGCAGAGAGGAGAATGACCAGCCCCAGCAGTAGCTGCGCAGGCACCTGGGAGGAACTTGATTTGGGTTGGGACTGCCCTGTGGCCCAGGCAGAGGCAGGAAGGGATAAGCCAGCGTTGAGCAACCCCGCTGGTCAAGGGTCTGGCTGGCCTCCCACAGGACCTCAAAGGGAGGGTGGGGTTAATCGAGAAAAATAAAATTTTAACTTAGGAGCATAGTTCTAAGTTTCCCCCCTCTTCAGCGGTGCTTTCTCTGCCGTTGTACAGCAGTTTTATAAGGATACGTTATTTACTCATCTTCAGAACCGTTGGTAGGCAGTTCCGGAGATCCGGAACTAATGGGCATGCATTTCCTGCTTCTCTGCTGCCCGATTCGGGACTAGCCCTTAGGCGCTTGGTCTCCATCTTGGACCACTGCAAGCACATTGACTGCGCTTCAGCCTCAGGCAGGCCTGGCTCATGGGGGCAAGTTGTAACTCCTGTCATGTGCCCTCCGCTCCTTTGCCTGGGTCGAGTCGTGAGAGGCAGGCTCCAGATGAGTCTGATGGCCCCTTCTAGCTGTTGCGTGTTTGGCACGGTGCTCCTTCACTTCCCCGCGGTGTTCCAGGAATGCAAATGGAGTCACCCCCATTCTGACAGGCACGGAAAGAAGCTGAGATCGGTTGAGGCTCACTGAGGTCACATCATTAGTAAACAGCAAGGTAGGACGGCAGCCCAGGCCTTCGGACGGCTGGTCCAGCCAGAGTGAACTGTTTCCGCTGGACCCATGATGACCTCCAAGGCATCCTCCTGACAAGGGCCTTGGAAAGGCTTTACCGGAAAATTCTTGCCATTGGCCTGTTTTCTTAGAACATTCACTGTTTCAAACACCGTGTGGTACCTCTCAGACACGGAAGCTGGACTGCGTCTGTTGGAGGGCATTCGGGACTTAACAAAAAGTTGTCGTCACCAACAAGCTTTTAGGAATTCCTAGTTCTGCTGCTTGGCTGGGTTCTGTACCAAGGAAGCTATGCCCAGGGCTCCTGCCCCCTAGGGTCTTACCAGCAGCAACTTTACTTACAAATCGCAGCAGATTGAGGGTAGGAGAGGTCCTCTAGAAGGCCACTGTGGTGGTTATTTGTAACTCCAGCGTCTGTCCCCGCCCTCAGATTTACAGAACGTCAACATCACCTTGCGCATCCTCTTCCGGCCCGTTGCCAGCCAGCTCCCCCGCATCTTCACCAGCATCGGGGAGGACTATGATGAGCGCGTGCTGCCGTCCATCACCACGGAGATCCTCAAGTCCGTTGTGGTGAGTGACGGGGCTGCGGCCTGGAGTCCGGCCCCCAAGAGATGGCGAGGGGACAGGAGGAGAGTGGCACTGGGTGTGTTGGGACGTGGCCAGTCGTTCTCCTGGCCTCTCTGCTTCCTCATCATCCTGACCAGCTCCTCTGCCCTCCTTTGGAACCAGGCTCGCTTTGATGCTGGCGAACTGATCACTCAGAGAGAGCTGGTGTCCAGGCAAGTGAGCGATGACCTTACGGAGCGAGCAGCAACCTTCGGGCTCATCCTGGACGACGTGTCCTTGGTAATCTCCATAGGGAGCCTTTGGGAAAGGGGCTTCGGTTCTTGTTCGGGTGCTTGGCTCCATTTCTGGGTGGACGCTGTTGGTCCTGCCTTTCACTTCCCTAGATGTGAGACTCGAAAACGCAGAACCTTCTTGACTATGAGGCAGTCTCCTTGGCTTTGTTTTCAGATGAGGCTTCTTTTGCTCCCCTCTGCCACACCCATATTTCTTCTGACTTCCAGAACTACCTGACTTAGGTCCCTAAGCACTAGATTTTTCACCTTCCCAACGCTGTGAGTGTTCCCCGGAGCTCCCTAGGAAGCAGTGTCTTGCTAGTCCCGTGTGACGCAGGAAGAAACCACCTGATGAGGCTAGAGAGGGCTCAGAAAGTCTTTGTCCCCAGTGTAGACCTCCAGCCTGACCCTCGGGAATTTCCTGACACTTAGGGTCTGAAGCTCAGTGAAGTGAGCTCTGGGAAACCCCGGTGAAGGGTGATAGAGTATGAATGAGTGGTTCTCCCCAAAGCCTGGTGTGGGGGGCAGGGGACATCTGTGAGGTGTGAGCTAGCCTCTGGAGACTGTAGAGTGTGTGTATTTATAGGACGTCGAATGCCGTAACTCAGAACGCAGTACAGGCAGGATAGATCGAGATCAAGGAGGGAGGGGAAGGGGTCGTTTTCCTAGGTTCTCTGGGGAAAATCGCTTGGAGTGATTTGTTCGGGTAGCGAGGTGGAGTGTTTCCTGTTCGCTCTCCTGCGCATCGCAGGGGAAAGGCACCATTTCCACACACACCCCCAACATCTGTGCAGCTGTTTAAACAGCCGCGCTCCCCGACACACAGACACCCAGCACCCACCCAGGTCCACCTTGCGGCAGTGGCGGGCCGCAGAAGGGCCTGCGGGCTCCCTCTACTGGCAGGAGGCCAGGCTGCAGCCGCTCGGCTCCTCCCGAGAGAGCAGTTCCTCTGGCTGCTCTCCCCGCTCACTGTGAACCTGGACACCTCGGCTGTGAGAAAACCCTGAGTAAAAACCTAAGGAGAAGCTTGGCATTTCGCTAGACTTTAACCACATACTCCATTCTGGGGAAATGTGGGCTGACCGCAAGAAACCGTATCTTAAGAGGTGTGAGAAGAAAATTAGATTTCACGGGGAATTTGCTGCCCTCACCTGGCCTTTTCAGAAAAAAACTTTATTCCGTAATTATACATCTCATTTTTCATTTCTCAGGACTGTATTTTCTTCCCCAGACTTTGAACCCGAGTTCAGAAATGGAACAGGCGAGCTAGAACAGCTGCTGTTTAAGAGCGAGGCATGTTAAAAGTTGTGGAAGACAGTGGGACTAGGGTTGACTCCTGAGAAGTTTTGGGCTGCTTGTGTTGTTTTTGTTTTTAAAGGTTGACTGATTGATTGATTGATTTGACAGAGCGAGAGCCACAAGCAGGCAGAGCAGTAGAGGGAGAGGGAGAAGCAGGCTCCCCAGTGAGCAGGGAGCCCGATGCGGGGCTCGATCCCAGGACCCCGAGATCATGACCTGAGCTGAAGGCAGCCGCTTAACCAACTGAGCCACCCAGGCGCCCCGTGTTTTTTGTTTTTTTTTTTTTTAAGCCGAGTTTGGGAGGGTCGGGGAGGAGAGGAGGCAAATAGATTTTGATAGCAAAACCAGTGCCACCCTTCCCTACATTTCTTCCTTTTTAATGTAAAGTTGGATAAAGGAGTAAGTTGCTCTAGACCAGGCATCAGGAGTTGAGCTCTGTCCGGTTTCAGCTGTCACTGCAGACCATCGCCTCAGCCAGGTCTCAGGGATAACGTGTCAGTGGGGAAGGTCTGTGGGTAGTCAGAGTTGTAAACCCTCACCCTAAGCAATAGCTTTTCCTGCCTTCTCTCTCAAACCTTTTACCAGAAGCACTCACACATGGGGAATAATACCATGATTTGTGTTCCACCGTCTCGTGTCCTTTTCCTGTTTCATGGTGGGGCTGCCGTGAGAAAGGAGTGGACTGGTTAAGCCATAAACGGGGAGCATCACGCCCTCGAATCCCTGAGAACCAGCTGCATCCTTCGCTCTCAGGGGCTCAGTTTTCCATCTGGCCTCTCCAGGGGCTCAGAACAGGCCATCAAAGGACCTTGGATGAGACATAGTTGGAGGTGGGGGTCCGAGAACCCACAGTCTCCTCCCCTGGGGAGGTGGTCAGTTAAGCAGGTACCTTCTGGGGCCCACGGGTCATTTTCTGCCTGAGCGCTCCAGGCTGCGGGCGACAGAACGACGTGTGGGCACTGTGGAGGCAGCTCAGGCTTCTGGAGTGTGAGCTTAGCCTGGACACGGATGTGGAGGTGGAAAGGTGTTCTGGCCTCCAGAGGCCTCCAGCTGCTAGAGCCATTCCCAGCCTCTTCCTTCCCACGGCCGGGGGGGTGGGGGGTCGGGGGGCCTCATGGAGGCGCTGCCGAAGCAATTACACAGCCTCATCTCGTGCGCGCTCTCTTCCCTTAGACACATCTGACCTTCGGGAAGGAGTTCACAGAAGCGGTGGAAGCCAAACAGGTGGCTCAGCAGGAAGCAGAGAGGGCCAGATTTGTGGTGGAAAAGGTGAGTGTTCAACCAGATGGCAGGAGCCTCTCTCCCCTCTCTCCTGTGCTCAGCCTCCCTGTTTGCTGGGTGGCCTGGAAATTCATCATCTGTCATCTCTCCTTCCGGGATCATCGGAAGGGGATTGAAGGAACCATCCTCCTGCAATTGGTTCCAGAGTCTTTGGGGGCTAGTCAGGGATATGTGGAGTTATGTTCCGAAATCACCGAAGGGTCATTTTTCTTCCACTTCCCTAAGATCAAAAACACTCTCCTGCAAATAAAAATGTTTTCTCCTGGAATATTTTCAGCTTCCCTGCGAAGTCATTTTTAACCATAGTCACGCAGTGAAAGCTGACAGCAAAAAGGATCAAACGTTGTGCCAGATGCACTATCGTCACTGGATTTTTTCAAGCCCTAAATCCATCCAGATGTGGCGGAGCGTGCTGGGACATGTATTTGCACAGCATGTATGGGACTGTATTTGCACAGCAGCCTGGTCTTCTGGTCTTTGCAAAAGTGTTATTTCTTGCTGTTCCTTCTTCCCACTGCTATTTTTTGTTGGGTTAGTCCTCATCCAAGAACCCTTGGTCCTCTGAAGCAGAGAAAAGAGCGACATATGGGTGGCCCACATTTAATTTTAGGGAAGGTAAACTCTTTGTGGGCTGGAACTTCCTTGCTTTTTTTTCTTCCCTCCCCTATCTCCAGAGCCTAGAACATGTCGAAGACCTTACTTGGGAATACTTAGTAGATGCTCAGTTAACATTTGTTGGTACCTTCCTCCCATGACTGAGTCGTGCATCACACATAGAGATCATCCTGTTGATGCGGGCAGGGAGAGCCTATAGATCTCATTCTGTCACCTGGGTTCCTGGTCAGGAACCAGCTTAGCCTAGGGGCAGCTTGGGGGCGGGGCGTCCCATGTGCCTGCAGCTCCTGCTCAGCTGCTGTTCCTTAGGTGTGTTAGAGGAATGTCACCTGGACTTGGGACAGGAGGGACAGGCAAGCCTGAGGTTGGCTTCTACCTTTTCTCTCTGTCCTGTTTTCCTTGGTTTGGATCCTCCTGGTTCAGAGTAAGGCGGCTGGGCAGGATTGCTGTTAACGTTAACAAGGACTTTGAAATAAGACAGTTATGCAGCCAACAGAGATGTGTCGCCAGGAAGACGAGAAGTGGGCAGTGTGCTGCAGGAGAGAGGAGGGTTCAGTGGATAGTGTTTGTTGAGCCTGTCTGGTAGAGATGGAGGTAGATTCCAGAGTTCCTGCGGGAGCCGGTGAGGGCGCGTAGCCAGGTCCTTCCAAGGCCACTGGATGGCAGGCAGCACTCTAAGGTGTGATCTTGGTCTCCCCCCACCTCCACTGTCTTAGGCTGAGCAGCAGAAGAAGGCAGCCATTATCTCCGCTGAGGGCGACTCCAAGGCCGCCGAGCTGATTGCCAACTCCCTCGCCACCGCAGGTGACGGCCTCATCGAGCTGCGCAAGCTGGAGGCCGCAGAGGACATCGCATACCAGCTCTCGCGCTCCCGGAACATCACCTACTTGCCAGCTGGGCAGTCCGTGCTCCTGCAGCTGCCTCAGTGAGGCCCGGCTGCCCGGGGCCCAGCCCTGAGCACTCTCCGCACCGCCATCCCTCTGCCCCCGCCCCAGAAATCACTGTGAAATTTCATGATTGGCTTAAAGTGAAGGAAATAAAAGTGAAATCACTTCAGATCTCTAATTATCAGATGAAGCTTTTTCATTCTTCCCATTTCACACCACTTTTTGATCCACCTCCCTCCCCCAAGTTGCCAAGTGCCTATGCAGCCCGGGGCCCGCTGGCGCTTGGGCCTAGGCACCAGCGGTCGGCAGGAGGTCGGCGGGGCTGCAGTGCCGTGGGCCGGGAGCACTTGGAGCCGCCAGTCTGTCTTTTAGGCGAGATGTGGGGAAGTTGGCACACACAGCTGTGCGGAGGGCACAGGTCTCCATGTTTCCCAGCAGTTTCTCCACAGACCCAACTGAAAAGCTGCTGGGCAGGGTCAGAGAGGAATTCATCTGTCTCTTACCAGAAGGCTGATTCTCTAACTGCGGGGCCAGCGGAAGCAGGTGTGAACAGCAGGGCACAGACCGGAGACTCTGCCCTTCGGAAGGTGGGTGGCCCTGACACCCTCCCCCGCCAGGGGCCGGCCGCTGGGATGGACTTAGCGAGCAAGCAGGCCTGGATGGAGATGTGAGTCCCGTTGAAGACTTCCTCTCCACCCCCCCAACTCGGTTTCTCAGAACACCCAACGGAATTCCAGCTTGAAAGATCGCATCCTGCCGAGTCTGAACACGCCTGCCAAAGACATGTTCGTCCTGCGTTCCTGGCTCCCTCGTTCAGAGACAGCACTTCCAGGAGGCTCTGTGTGCTCTAAAGGAAATGGTCATGGGAAGAAAACAAATATGTGTAAACTGCTGTCAATAAATGACACCCAGAACCTTCCAGCTCAGTCTTACGGGTTTGCTTTTTTGTATGTGGGAGCCGTGGGCTCAGAACAGAGCGTTCTAGCAGTTTCTGTGTGCACGTTTGCATCGCCAGCTGAGACAATCTCCAGCAAGGCAAAGAATGCTTTGGTTTTAGAGAACCTAGCTTTGTGCTGTGTTCTAGATCCTCCCCAGCCTGAAATGAATTTCCACTGTGTGTGGCTTTTGGGACCACTGTGCCTTCCCCTCACAGAAGGGGGCGAACGCCACGGGGTACACATGCAGTTCAGTGCCCACGAGCTCGATGTTCCGTAAATGGCTTCAGGTGTCTGCAGTGGGTTTATATGGCTTACTCTGTTTTGCTTTGTTTTAGAAATGACTTGGCATTTGAGGGGGCGAACTTGGTGCATTTTGGATGATGGGGAGGGAAAGCAGACCCACCACTGAGAAATGGACCAGTCTCCCACCGAAAATCCTTCCAGGAGCAAGATGGAAACCACAGTGCAGCGAGCACTCGGTGGACAGCGCTTTAACCCTGTGCTCAGTTTAATCCCTGTGTTCCCCACCTGGCCCAGGACAGAGGTCTTTAAGAGGACTCTGCAGCCGGGTCTCTGACCTAAATTCACATTCCCTCCCCCCAAGGGAGGGCCGGCGGTCAGCAGTCAGTGGTCATCCCTGCACCTGCTCCCCTCCCAGGGCTTTCGAGCAGGGGTCTGGTCCCTTCCCATTCCCCCGGAGCACTCCGAAAGTACAACGGGCCTAGCTAACCCTCCCACCAAAGCCTGGTCCTGCCTGACAACCGGGAACCCTCGTCTGGCCCAACACCCTCACCTGCCCTGGTACCCTTTGTCTCTGGGTGTCTCTTCCTACTTGGTTCTTGCTATTAGAGTAGTGAGGCCTGCAAATGAGGTGCCTGCCCTCCAAACAGGTCACAGCCCCGAGCAGAGAGCAGAATTTCTCAGTAGCTTCCAGAAAGGCTTCCTCCTTTTCTGCTGTTTATTGCTGTGGGTGCCCCTTTTGGGGGGTGGGGGAGAGGGCAGCAAGGGGCAGGGCCGCAGACCCTCCCTACCACCCCCAGGCCCTTTATAAAGAGCAGTTGTGTTTCTTGCATTTGGTGGGAGACTGGGTTTCTTCCTCCAGGTGTCTGCAGGGGCGCCCTCCACAGCTTGTGGGTCCCCTCTGCCTCCAGGCCAGCTCTTCTAGCTGCAGACAGGTTCCTGCTGGTTTGGCCTGTGGACGGAGGAGGCTGCTGGCAGCCCCGGGGGACTCATTCTGCCTTGACTTCCGCCAAGTCATTCTTTCCACAAATGCTCAAGTGATGTTAACTGATTCCTTAGCCCGGGAGCCCCCTGATGGCCTCTGGGTTTCTCCAGAAGCTGCCACAATGGGCCTTTATCAGCTCGGGATTTTCTGGGCCTTGGATCAAAAGCCATGCCCTGTCCTGGCCAGGGAAGAGCCGGAGTGATTTAGGGAGTTAGGGAGTGCCGTCCTCCCCCTCTCCTTGGGTCAAGCTGAATTGCCTCCTTGTTCTGGCACTGAGAAGTCCTTGCTTACTAAGGCGGCAGTGGACCCTGGATAGGCAGGGGAGAGAAGAATTCTTTTCCTTCCTTCTGCTAGTTTGACACAAACTCTGCCAGTGTGGACCAAGGGAGGAGGAGTTGCACTGTGGGCATACCCAGGTTTGTTGATCGGAAAGACAGGAAGAGGCAATGGAATAGTAGTCACATCCTGATTTAGCAAATGCTATTCTTTTTTTTTTTTTTAAAGATTTTATTTATTTATTTGACAGACAGAGATCACAAGTAGGCAGACAGGCAAGCACAGAGAGAGGGGGAGGCCGGCTCCCTGCCGAGCAGAGAGCCCGATGCGGGGCTCGATCCCAGGACCCCGGGATCATGACCTGAGCCGAAGGCAGAGGCTTTAACCCACTGAGCCACCCAGGCGCCCCAGCAAATGCTATTCTAAAAGGCCATTCCAGCGACTGGCAGGGGGACGTGCCATTAGGACCTCCCCTTGACCTTTTTTTGCCCTTGACCTTTGACATCAACCAATAATGTGAGCTAAGCAGCCCACCCTGATTAAAGATAACTTGGGTGAAAAGGTCCTAAGAGGTTGTAACAGATTTCCCTGCCTTTCTTAGACCTTCCATTCATCCTGCACATGGTTCCAAACTTCATTTTTCTTTTTTAAATTTTTATTTATTTATTTGACAGACAGAGAGACAACGAGCAGGAACACAAGCAGGGGGTTTGGGAGAGGGAAAGCAGGTTTCCCGCTGAGCAGGAAGCCCGATGTGGGGCTCAATCCCAGGACTCTGGGATCATAACCTAAGCCAAAGGCAGATGCTTAATGACTGAGCCACCCAGGCGCCCCTAAACTTCATTCTTCTAAAGCAGACCTTCTCTCCTCCCTACTGGAAAACCTTAAGTGGTCACTCCTTGCTCACTTCGTGAAGTGCAAGGTCTTGTCCTGGCATTCGAGGCCCTCCCTGGTCCTGCTACCACAGACTACCTTTCTAGTCCAAGTTCATAGTCTCCTGCTTGCCTTCTTCACAAACCAACTTAGTGGCTCCAGTGGAATGGGGAGTGTTGAGAACACCAGCACCTACTGGTTTTGGGGAAGGAGGATGGCAGGAATGCTACAAGACCTACTTTGTATGGGAAAGACTCCTATAAAGAATTGCCCCCAAAGTAATGCCAATAACGCCCCCCCCACCCAGTGAAAACACATGCCAAATTGAGTTCTTGTCTACACTCACCCATGCTTTCCCTGTACCCTCTTTGCTCAGTGTCACCTCAACCTGGAGAGCCCTCCCCCCACATTTCATGGGTCCAGATATCCCCACTGTCCAGGACTTTCTCTTCCACAGAACATCTGCGAAGTCACCTCTGCCCCCTATTCTTGACCTTGACGTGCCAGGGTTCCTATCCACGTTCCCATGAGGCATTTAACACTCTCTTCATTGGGTTGTAGTGTGTGGTGTGTGTTCTCTCTCCTACTCTACATTTAAAAAGGGGAGGACCTTTTCGTGATTGAGCATTCCCCCTTCCTCTTCTTTCCCCCAACCACTGCCTGATCTTTCCCCCAGCCAAAGGTCCCTGCTTCTCATGGGAGCTCCTGAGAGCACAGGACCAAGGCTTGGATGGAGGGTCAGAAGCCGGGCCCCTGAGCTCTCCCCCCCGCAGCATCACATTAAGTTACTTCAAGGTCCTCTGGATCCAAGGTTCAGGGTCTGGCAGCCCAACCCCTCCACTGATGTGCCCCCTGGCCCAACGTCACACTGCCCTCACTCTCTTGCTTCAAATGGCCTCCGTGTGGGACTCTGCCCTTGCCATCGCCTGCCCGCAGCTCAGTCCCTCCTGCTTCTGTCTGGAACTTCTTTCTCTCTCCCTCCTGAGTCCCAGTCCTTCTCCCTGTTTTGGGCCCAACTTAAAATCCCTCCTCTGGGGGCGCCTGGGTGGCTCAGTGGGTTAAAGCCTCTGCCTTGGGCTCAGGTCATGATCTCAGGTCCTGGGATCGAGCCCCACATCGGGCTCTCTGCTCAGCATTGAGTCTGCTTCCTCCTCTCTCTGCCTGCCTCTCTGCCTACTTGTGATCTCTGTCTGTCAAATAAATAAATAAAATCTTTAAAATAAAATAAAATCCCTCCTCTGAAGGAATTCGTCTCTGGCCGACTTGCCCCAGCTTTCCGAGCATATAAAGTCTCGCTTTATAAGGACATGGGCTCTGGACGCCGACAACACGGGGATTGAGAATTCAACAAGGAAATAGCCATGAGGCCTGCCCAAGCTGGTAG